>WNWK01013856.1:0-53677 GCA_009830355.1 Cherax destructor | reverse complement strand
AGTGTCCTGCCTGCACCTCAGAGTTCCCTGGTTACTAGGATGTCCCTTGAGTAATATATGCAGTAAGTAACACTAGCTTCAGACTGAACTTAAGAGCGACGCTGGTACATACCAACTCAAGGTTTCCGTCTGCTTAAGACCCACAGATAACTTCACTAACGTTTCCCCCAGAAAACTGGCCAGATACTGAGAGAAAGAAAGCCTAGTCTTACTGTAAATGGGTCTGGATGGAGGCAGATTTCCACGGTACTTCGGGATCTCCTCCAGGGCCCCAGGACAGATGTTGGGTCACGTGGGGGGTGCTGTCTATCTCAGCACGTCTTGCTCGAGTGGAGTCTGGTCTGGGAAGGTCGTAGGTCATAATTCCTGACCACCACACAGCCTAGATTCAAGTGTGGGCTGCCAGTTGTCTCTAGCTAACATAACCTAATGCTTGCCTATTCAGGCCTATAACTACCTATATTAGGGTGCTAGAGCCACAATATTAATACCTAACGTTGCCTTAATAATCCTACTATTAGTTTCTATCTGTACAAACTTGCCTAAGTGTTCCTAGGTGGATAAATCTATCAATTAAATATATACACAATAGTCACCGTCATCAGCTGGAGTGTGCGTATGTTTTGTTGGGTGTGTGGGTTTATAAACTCCGAGGGCCGATCCACGGTGTGTAAGGCTCCTGACGGCTCCTTTACCCTGTGGAACCTTTAGTGACTAAAATGTTTCCACACTTTTCTTCCTACCTATGAAATACTTATGTAGTCAGCTCCTCCGAGCAGGGATTTTTCCCACAGCTTCAGCAACTCAGGGCCAGAAACCTGGAAACCTGCAAACCACAATTAGGATTTTGTACATTACATCCAATGTCTGCTGGGTCTGGTCAGTTTGTCGACATTCTCCAGGAGTGGCACCCTGCTGGGTACTGTACCTCTTCGTTTCTTTTCTATTGGGCTCACTGTATGCAATCACCGTATTGCTCACTGCTTGCCTTGCACTTTTCTCCCTTACTTGGGTACCTCCAGTAGTTATGCTCCCCACTGCTTTATAGTTCACTACGATATATTCTCCACTTCCTGCTGTGTGGCAACCGCTGTTAGGCCTAAACTCCGTCTCCCCTCACCGGCACTTTCACTATTTACTGTGTTTTTACCCTCTGTGATCACTCGTATTTCCCTGCTTTTTGGTTTCAAATGAGTATGACACTTTAGCCTATGCCCACGCCTGTTTGTTGCACACGGATTCCCCTAGGACCACCCAATATGACCCAATTTAGCGGAGCTCAAAACGCGCGTGACTGCTTTGGGACTGTGTGTGTGTATGTATGTGGGTGTGTGTGTGTGTGTGTGTGTGTGTGTGTGTGTGTGTGTGTGTGTGTGTGTGTGTGTGTGAGAGAGAGTGTGTGAGAGAGAGTGTGTACTCACCTAATTGTGGTTGCAGGGGTCGAGACTCAGCTCCTGTGTGAGAGAGTGTGTGTGTGTGAGAGAGAGTGTGTGTGTGTGTGAGAGAGAGAGGGAGAGAGAGAGAGAGAGGAGGGGGGAGAGAGAGAGAGAGAGAGATTGAGAGAGAGAGAGAGAGAGAAAAAATCCTCAAAATCGTGAGGAAGTATTAATAATATTTTTATGAATACAAGAATGTCAAAATATCTATAATCAAGACGTTCATAATTAATGATGTAAAAACCAGGCAGACTTGGTGGATCTTAAATCTTTATCTTGATGTTTTATTTGTTGAGGACCTTCAGGCTATTATTGATACTTCCTAGATGCCTGTTAACCTCTGGGAGGGGATGAGGAAAATAGGATTCTCTTCTCGTAATAGAGAAATTTTCCTGGGAGACATGCATCCAGTGTCCTCAAAGGGTCACCCGCCTCCTACCCCCTGAGAAGGTGTTTCCACTACTGCCTCCTGCTGGGACTCGTTCTTCTGAAGTGTTCAGTCAAGGAAGCCAGATTGAGCTGTGGGCCAAATGTTTGCGGCTGTTGGCCCTTCTCTCCGGGGCCTTAATGTGTGCCTCAGCTATGGTTACTCCTCTGGATCAGGGATGGTCTAGAAACCAAACACAAAGAACTCTAATCACACTCAGCAGTGCATTATCTCTTCCTCTAATTGGTGCAGCGTGTCTGATGTTCTGCTTTGCAAGGGTTCTATGTCGTCCTTGGACTCTAAGGTTTGAAGTAAACCAAAAATCACTGCAGAAATCTGGAGAACCTCTATCTCCTATCTCTAGCAGAACTGTTCACCGGATGATCCACCTCGTAAGAGAAAGTGAGACTCCCTCTCAGAGGAAGTCATCTGATAATCGCTCAAGGGACTCGGGTTCATAAACCTCTAAAGTGGTTCCTTCCTCTGATAAAAGAAGGAACCACTTCCCAGAGGAACTGACCCCCTCCAACCATTTTGAGTCTTTAACTCTGACAATTTGCAAGCTAAATCTATGACTCAGTGCCAGTCTACGATTCCCTTAATGGACGTTACCAAACAGGAGGTTCTCTAAACTTGCTTTGGCTCAAGGTATTCTGTCATGCAATGGAATTGTCTGGGGATTAGACCCCATATTGAAGATATTTGTGTCCTATTTCTGAATTTTACTATCAGTTTTTTTGTTTGCAGGAGACTAAACACTGGGCAGCGAAGTTTACCCTGAGCTCTAGATTTGCTTTTGATGCCTCTGTATTTCCTCCCAGTTGCCAAGGTGTGGGTTTCTTGGTCAGTGTTATCAGTCAGGTTTATTTGCGCTTCTTCCTGCAAGCTGGGGTAAGATCTCACTGTGTGGTATGTAAATGTAAATGGTATATAATATCAATATGATCATAAATTAGACACATGTGCCACATCTGGGTATCTTTATTTTGTAGACGTTCCTCCAATCAGTGGCTTTATCAGTACAGTACTGAGACATAAACGGAAGACTGTAGAAGAGGAAATAATCAGTCTTAGCCTTAGCAGGTGTTGAGCACCGTAGTGACAGTCTTCGTCTCCACAATATAAGCGCCTAAGTTCTTGCCTGTACTCCAGATTCAGCAAGACTGCGGTGCTTCACACGCGCGTAACCTAAGGGACTGATTACCTCGTCCTCTACTGCCTTCTGTATATAATTCTGCGTGGCTGAGGAACTGATTACCTTGTACAGTATTTCGTCTGTTTCTGTATTGTATTGATAAAGCCACTGGCTGGCGGAACATCTACATGTGTCTAAGTCATCACGTCAGCGTATTCTTTGTACCTCTATCAAAATTGGGTTTTAGACCGCTGTTCTTACTGATCTAATCTGTGGGCTGCCTTGCCCGTTTCTACTGATACGACTCCTTTAGTGTTATTCTGAACAATAAGTCCTAGACTTGTAAAGTTCATACGAACGCCTTCTTGAGCATAGACAGCTATTCCATTTCTGTGTATTTGAACTTAAGATAGCTTGTTCTTCTATACTTGACTTGTAGTGATCATGTCCCTCTCCTGGAATCAATGGGGGGTCCGTCTCCCTCTAGTCAATTCAACATGGATAAATTTTTATTCCCATTGTTGTCCATAATTATGGAAATCTCATCCCTCCACTTAATGTACCCCATAATTAGACTTCCTCAATGTGCCCTTCATTATACCATCAAGGAACCACCCAGGGCTCTCGCCTTTCTCCCCTCACCCAATTACTTTCCAACGACGCACTTCGTCCCCATGAACCTGAAAATGGAGATGTAATTAGAGACCCGTGTTATAAATTAGTCTGGGTAGTTAATGTAACATTTCAGCGGGTGACCACCTGCTGAGTGACACTAACTGACCTGCTCAACAACTCCATTGCCACAGTCATTGTAGGTCACGAGATTATATAGTATATATGTCGTGCCGATTAGGTAAAACTTGCGATTTTGGCTTAAATAGCAACGCTCACCTTGCCATATAAGACAAGTGAAAATTTGTGTATGCAATAATTTCGCCAAAATCATTCTGAACATAACGAAAAAAATATATTTTATTGTGTTTGTTTATTATTAAATTAATGTTAAAGTATCTAAAATATATTTAGTTGGGTTAGGCTAAATTAAATTGCGCTTGTTATAATAAGGTTAGGTAGGTTTTCAAAGTTTCTCTTGGTACAAAATTATAAATTCTTACATTAACATAAATGAAAAATATATCTTTAAACGTATAAGAGAAAATTTTAGAAAGGAGTTAATTTTAGATGAGTTCTTGCTAATTGACCAGTTTTACCTAATCGGCACGACATATATATATTATATATATATATATATATATATATATATATATATATATATATATATATATATATATATATATATATATATATATATATATATATATATATATATATATATAAAGACTGTTTGAATGAACAAGTTTTGCCTAAATCTCCTTTACCAAATAGACTCCTTGACATGAGAGATCGTCCTTTTGATGATTTTATGAGAATTATTCTTCAGAAACATATTGAAATTACTAAAATACAGGAGAAAGAAGCATTCAAAATATTGAGAAACAAAAATTCTCCTTTTATCAAGCTATTCCATCAGAATGGCAACATAGTATGTTGGATCATTGCTATAATAAACTCAGAAGAATTTGTAATAATCTCAAAAACAAACTACAAAGAAAATTAGATAATTTAATTGAAAATAGTGATTGGACAAAGCACGCTAATAACAATTTTGTAATTAACTAATCAGATGAAATATTAGATAAAAATACAACTGCTTCTCTTGGTTTCGGTTTAAGTTTTGCAACTTCAAAAACTTAATAATGTTGAAATTGCAAAAGCCTTCTGTAATTTAGAAAATCCTCTGATTTATCCACTGATGAAATTAATATTAGTAAGGGGATGGTATATAGCTCAATGTTAAAACAAAATATTCCCAATTGCCCTCAAAGATTTTTTAAGTCTTATGATTCACTTTTGAATAATAAAAATTTACGCCTTACCAAAGGAGATAAAATAAATGCAATTGTAATTATGAAAGAAACCGATTACCAAGATAAAATGAATAGCCTCCTAGATGATTTTGAAACCTATTCTAAACTTAGAAAGAATCCTTTAGAAACTGTTAACAGCAATTTCAATAAAACCATAAAGCATCTATTGAAGGGCAAAGATGAATTAATTAAAAAATTTACTTCTACTAATCCATCTTTACCTTATATGTATGGATTAATTAAAACACACAAACCTGGTAATCCTGTTAAACCAATTATTAGCTCCATAGGTTCAGTTTCTTATAAACTTTCTAAATGGCTTGTTGATATTTTGAGCCCAATTGTTGGAAAAATTTCTAATTTTAATGTTAAAAACAACTTAGATTTAGTTGATAAATTAAGCACCTTGACTGATTTAAATGATTTCAATATGGTTAGTTTTGATATTACCTCCTTGTTTACAAAAGTTCCAGTTGATGATTTACTAAAGTTCTTATCTGAAGAACTGGTTAATTACGATTTACCATTGCCAGTTCCTACTATCATTAAACTTATTAAACTTTGTATTGTTGATGCAAAATTTGTATTTAATGATGAGTTTTACATTCAGAAGTTTGGTATGGCAATGGGAAATCCTCTTTCACCTGTTCTTAGTAATTTATATATGGAATTTTTCGAAACAAGATTGCTTAACACAATCCTTCCCAATAGAGCTAAGTGGTATAGATATGTTGATGACATTTTGTGCCTTATGCCTAAGAATGTAGACATAAACCATTTCCTTGTTAAATTAAATAGCTTAGCTCATTCTATAAATTTTACTGTTGAATTTGAAGTAAATAACTCTTTGCCTTTCCTAGATGTTTTTATTATTAAGGGTAACATTGATTTTAAATTTAAAATTTACAGAAAACCTACAAATAATTGTTCCTATGTACACTATTACTCTTCACATCAAGATAGTTAAAGTGTCGGTTTTCTCTTCTATGTTTTTGAGAGCTTTACGCATTTGTAGTCCAGAGTTCATAGATGAAGAAATCTCTAAAATTTATGAAATCGCTAATGATTTAAAATACCCAAGAAACATAATTGATAAATCTTTAAAATAGCTAGAAATACTTTTTACAATCCAAAAAGGGACAACCAACCTTATTCAACCAAAAATATGTTGGTTCTCCTTACCATGAAAACTTGGTTGATATGCCTTCTTTTCTTAAGAATTTTAATATGAAAGTTGTATTTAAAAATCTTGATACAGTAAAAAGACTTGATAAAAAATTCCCCCAAAATGCTGACGGATGTGTCTATAAGATTCCCTGTAAAATATGCGATAAAGTTTATTATGGTCAAACTGGTAAAAGTCTTGAACTAAGATTAAAACAACATAAATATAGCATTAGAACTGGACAAGATTCTAATGCTCTATTTATTTATTTATATATATATATATATATATATATATATATATATATATATATATATATATATATATATATATATATATATATATATATATATATATATATTTAAATTTACGTGTGTGTTAACTAAATAAATAAAAATCATTCTCCTCCCTATCTGTCGCTACATTCATTAGGCACCTTTCGGCTCTTCTTGAACTGGCTTATGCTATGACTGGCTTTGACATGTGCAGGCAGTCTGTTCCATTCCTTTATTGCATTCCTTTATTGAAGCCTGGCCACTGACTGTGGGTACTACAAAGTTGTGTTGTCTCCCCCTAGTACTATGATTGCTTTGGTTCCCAGCCTTGACAAAATTGGCAGCAAGACACTCTGGACACTGAGCAATTTTATAAACTTAATTTAACTTCAGTTGTTTTACTCTGTCTTCAACATTCAGCATATCCAACTGTTGTAATTCATCCTGGCCTACATGCTCTCTTGGATCCAGGTCCAGGATGAAGCTTACCATTTTGTTCTGGGTTATTTGTAGTCTATCTTTCAGTTTTTTTTTTTTTGTCAAGACAGAGTACCCTGAAGAGCAAGCCTATCACTTCTAGTGACATGCATGGGTCAGAGGAGATTCCCAGATATTTTTCTGAGGAGTGACATTTTGCAAATCGAAATCGTAGTGACACGATTGCAAATCGTGTCACTACGATTTCGCGAGTCATGATGACGGTTTTGAGGGGACTTGAGCTAGAGTTGACGGCCACGCTGGAGGGAGATTGTCTGTAAAAATTTGCATCTGTGGTCACAATGGTGCCTATGCTAACCTTTCTATGGTGTATAAATATACCTAGTTGGATGAATCTTATCGTAACCAGCTGGACCAGTGGATAACGAGTCGGTCTGGAGTTTTACGACTCGCTGACCACGGGTTCAATCCCCACCCGTGGTATGGTTTGCTTATACCTTTTACATAGTCCATTATTTTGCTGTTGAAAACAGATATTGAAGTCTCCCAGTATTACTGTCTCGCAGTTGTTATCAAGTCCGGACAAGACTCTCGAAAAGTCCTCTAAGAACTGGTCATGGGTGGGAGGGCGATAACTAGTTCCTACAACACTTCAAACCATAGAATTTCCAGTTTGTCATTTAAATCAGGTCTTGGGTTGTAAGCTAAGTTATTATTTATGTAGGCACATATCCCACCACCTTTTCTATGCCTAAGCGTTTTATATCGTAACCTTCTATTTTGGCCTCGTCGTCAGTCACCGTATCATCTAACCAGGATTCAGAGATGGATATAACTGCCGCCCTAGTTCTGTTAGCTAGAATCCTAATCTCTGCTAATTTTGGAAAAAGTGATCTTGCGTTGACATGAATAAAGTGAAGGCCTGTTTTCATAAAACAATCATAATCGTCAATATATGGCAAGGGATTATTTGTATTAAGATTAGGCAAATCAATAGCATCACTACTAAAGGGTAACTGTGCCAAAGTGCCTTTGTTACAAACAAAATGAAATCTGGTACCATTACCACCCACCCTTTACACATTTTACATAAGGTATATTTACTGTTATTCTTTCGTACCTTAGTACAGTGTATACATATGTCTGGTGGTGCTTGAGATAAGAATGGTTCTACTTTCACATTGCCTTATGTATGCATTACATATAGAGTTAAGGTTATCATTCCTAGCTACTAGACAGTCATTATCACCGTCACTTATCTGCCTCTTTTACATCTGTACAATAGTTTGAGGTCCTGGATTAGTTTGGATATCGCCACTTAACAGCGCCATTTTAAGAGCTGTGCGCCACTGTTTTTGTTAGGGTATGCGGTGTTGCCATACCTTTCTGCAATAGTAACATTTACGTTTCTGGTAGCATGGCAACTGTTGGGCTTTCACTGACCAGGGTTCTATTAATACCCATTCGCCTTTTCCAGTCCCCATGACTGATTTCCTTCAGCAAATTGCAAGAGAAAGATAAATATAATTATGGCAGCGTATACCCCTCTAACGCCAGCTATGGTATGGTCACTCTTTTCATCACTTCACAAAAAAAAAATTCTTCCTTTTGAAAAAAAAGAAACCACTGATCGCTATCAGTCGCCTAGTAGCTACTCTAGTAATCACCACTGATTACTAGTAGATTTCCTGTTATCTTCACAAACCCACTACACCCCTCACTTATCCCCTTAACAAACCCCCTTCACTTCACAGTCCGGCTTCACCTATCACACTTCTGACTCATTTCCATCCTGGCAGAATAAAAGTGTTTTAATCAATGGCGTCATCCGTCCAAAGCCTCCACAATCCCATTTAGCGGAGCTGCGTCCTGTTGTTGACTGGTCCTCGTAGAGTTGATGTTTCAGCCATTTTTAAAAGCACTGAGGAAAAAAACGGCCACTACCACCTGACAGATTCCTTGGAGTTTTGTCGTTAAATTTGGCGTTTTCTCCTATCTTTCTCTCCCATTGTACACTGGTCAGTCGATATGGAGGTCAGCTACTGAAAAAAAACATCCTTGGCTGTTAAACTATTCACTTCCTACCCACGATTTGGCACAGAGGGAAAGAACCGCCGCTACAACTTGACAGTTTCCTTGGAGTTTTGTTTTGTAAATTTGGCGGTGTCTCCTATGTTTCCCTCCTATTAACATTAGTGCAGTTGATATGATGTTGTGCAGTTGATATGGTCAGCTACGGTCAGTATAGTTGAGAACGTCGCTTCACTAGTTGTACATCTGGTAGCAGCTGGTGTTTGAATGCCAGTCAGCCATGTTTACATGTTCACTTCCTTCTCTCATTTGGCACTGAGGGAAAAAACATAACTACAGACCTGTCAGTTTCCTTGGAGTTTTGTTGTTAGGTTTTCTCTTATGTTATCTTCCCATTGAACACTGGTGCAGTTGATATGGAGGTCAGTTGCTTCAGTGTAGTGGAAAACGTCTCTTGTGTTGTACGTTTGGTAGCAGGTCTGGTATTTGAATGTCGGTCATCCTCTTTTGGTCATATTTGGTCTATTTCGTTGTCGTCGCAGTCAGTTTTCTTGTCACTATAGGTTCCTTGTATGTTGGTGCAGCAGTACTTGCAATTAGGCCATCACTTGAGCTTGGATCGTCCCAGGGGATGACAAAGATATAGGAGCAGCCGTTGTTGCTGCTGCCTGGGTCATCCCAGCCACTTGGCCATATACAATGTGAAAAGACTTGGGACTTGTGATAATCAACAACATTTAGACGAGACAGCAATGATGAGGTGATGTGTATAGTGTGAGGATGTACTTTATGAGCTCTCTATGAAAATTATCCAATGATGCCCTCTATTGAGCAACTCTACCTGCAGGTTAAGGAGTTGGAGGAAACCATGCTAGAACTGAAGCGTCTGACTGAAGAAGAAAAGAGGATTCGTAGGAATCCTGTTGTGAATCCTCAGGTCGAGAAAGGAAGCTGGACAGTGACTGTGCAGAATTAAGTGAAGCCGAGGGTCATGAGGGAGGATGTAGAGGTAGAAACTACGAAGATCCAGGAGACTTCTGGGAAAACCTCTTACTCGTTCTCTGTGCTGCCTGACGAATGTGAGTCGACTACAGTGGACACAAACTGTATGAAGTTGGGTAAAAACATTGTACTTGTTTACAATGAGCTTAGAGAACACCTGTCTTCTGTGGACTGGGGTATCGAAAAGAGCTATCATTATGAGAGTTTTCTAAACTACACGCTGCCTGAAGAACATTTATTCCGTATAGAGAAATAAGATCGAATAGAAATGATCCGGGCAGAAGGAATTTATAGGTGTATTAAAATAAGTGACTCCTCTTATGAATCAATATATTCACAATAACATGGAGGATAAGAAAAGCTAAACGGTGCTATGAAATAAAAGTTGCTAAGAATTCGAAAATAAACCCAAAAGGCTTTTCAAGGTAAAGAACAAAGGTAAGAGAAGAGATAAGGCCGCTTAAAAATAACTCTGGGCATCTTACTGTCAAGGAGAATGTAATGTGCTCGATTTTTAATTATTTTCTCTCGGTTTTCACACAAGACATAAAAGATATCTCGGTAATTATTTTTTATAATGGAACTGAAGAAAATTTGTAATACCGTTACTATGGAAATGTTAATTAAACAAGTTGACAGATTAAAGTAAAATATAAGTCAACAGGCGAGAGGGAGGGGGAGGGAGGGAGGGGTAGGGAGGGAGGGGTAGGGAGGGAGGGGTAGGGAGGGAGGGGGTAGGGAGGGAGGGAGAGGGGGAGGGAGGGAGAGGGGGGAGGGAGGGAGGGAGGAGAGGAGGGAGGGAGGGAGGGAGAGAGGGAGGGAAGTTTGGAGGGAGAGAATAGAATGGAGAACAGATCATCTCTCACCTGGACCCAGTCTGGATAGATTTGTCATTTCAGCAGAGGCTTCAACACCAGAGAGATGTGGGTGACCTTACTGTTATGTATAAGGTTAATATTGAGTGGAGGTACCACACTTCATCCTGTTCCCTATTTGTCTCGTAACAATACTGAGCTTTAAACTAAGCTGATGTAGTGACACTTCTTAGCTTGTAAATAAAGTTACGAACCCTGAACTAACCTTGTAAAACCCAGGGTAAAAAAATAGAGGGGAGGAGGGAGGGAAGGAGAGAGGGAGGAAAGTGAGGGAGAGATTAGGTCAGGAAGGAAAGTCACACCTCAGCCTCTCCGTACCTACCACCTGCTGCCTTGACGTCAGTGTGAGTTCACCTGACCATCATGCTGTCAACACGTGCCCTCATGTTGTCAACACAGTGCCCACCGCACCGCCACCAGTGCCCACCGCACCGCCACCAGTGCCCACCGCACCGCCACCAGTGCCCACCGCACCGCCACCAGTGCCCACCGCACCACCACCAGTGCCCACCGCACCGCCACCAGTGCCCACCGCACCGCCACCAGTGCCCACCGGGTTCTCTACGAATCACACCTAAGCTGTTTATCATAGGAAGATAGTCTTTAGGGATAAACATTTTGAGCAGCATAATCTGTACTGATTATAAAGAGGTACAACAGTTAGATATCCATAGGTGATTCTACACAGTTTGCTTTTAATAACTAATTTTAATGCATTTACATTTACTGGTACTCTAGAGGACTTAATGAAAAACAGACACTAAAAGGAGGAATACCACGAACAAGTACACACAGCTAAAGCCAAACCCAAAATACCAGAAAGTACCTAGGAAGTACTTAGTTTAAAAAAAACTAAGTCTGGGGTTTTACAAGAATCAACCAGTGTTTTCACAGTAGTTATACGCAATTCTCACTGCTATCATATACTTTGTGACCATATCCGCATCTTCATTCGTAGTTGTTTCGAACTCCCAGAATGTGTTACAAGCTATCAGTAAATTTGACTGTCCTCGTTTCATCGTCCTTTGTATACAAGTTGATGAACTGAATACATCGACTCGAGGATGAGGGACTGATTACCTCAAACTCATCCTCATCGTCCACCGTTTTTCTCTGTATTGGACTGAAGAAGCTATTGGCTGGCGAAATGTTTTCACAGTAGATTCGCAAATGTTGCACAAGTCTCATCCTTCAACTTTTCTGTTTTCTAAAATATTTACGTCACACAAATTTGGTTATGTCGCATTTCTAGTAGATGCAATGAAGTCTTATTTTGCCGAGTCCCTAAACACATCAATGTTCAGAGCTGAGAATAAGAAGACTCAGCCACATGGACAGCCATTCATGACCTCCAGAGATGGTATTTCTTTCTCGAATTTTGTCGTCTCTCAACAATTTTGCAGCCGCTGGCAACAACACGTTAACCATGTTTGTTTCTGGCGATCATCACTGTCGGGTTTTACAGAGTGTACTCTCATGCTTAAGTATCACACACACAAGATTCACCCACCGCTCTGTACGGCTGTCAGGTCGCACTCTCAGCTCACCATATCTGAATAGATAGGCCTGTCTATCAAATTGCATGCCGCGCTGTATAACCCTTGTGGTTTAGCGCTTGTTTTGATTATAATAATATCAAATTGCATGCAAGATTCATTTTCAACGTCTACAAAATTCCAACATACACTTACTGACTTCCTTGCTGAAAGTCCTACGTTTCGATACATATTCTTAACTTTTCAACAAATTAACCTACTGCATTTCAGTTTTACTCCTACACTAATCCTATCTTCACTAACCCCTACATTTACACACCCTTAACCACTCACTCCCACCTAACTTAAACATATTCCTACCTCAGCACATCATGACTTCTTGCCACAAGTTCAAGCCCCACATGTACCATGGTTTGTTTAGCACATCCCTCTACACAACACTGTCCTTAACAGGTTTAGTGCTCAAACTGATTATGATAAGATGATAGGGGGCTCCTTAAAAAGGGGGGCTCCTTTCCATGGCATAGAGGTTTTTAGTTTGAGGAATTGGACCTTTTGGTCTTCTTCCTCCGACTGAATCTAATTATCCCTCATTCCTCCCTTCCCTACACCATCCTTCCCATCCCTCCTTTCCCATCCCACCTCCTTTCTCCATCACTCCCCTCTTCTCCTTTTTATTCTCTTGACCTTTGGTTCTTCCCTCCGAAATTCTAGCTTCTAGGATGGGGAAAGGGTGTCGTTGTCTGTCCCATTCCGTTAAGGTTCTTAATGGTGGTGTTTGCCATGGAATCTGGATCATCTAGGGATGTGCCATTAAACCCTCCGGATACTTTGGAGGGTGGCTTTCGGTGTGCTTCAGGTGGTGAGTGTACCTCTGGAGGCTCCCTGCTGGTTCTGGGAAGAGGTGGCCAAATGGGGTATGCCTTGTGGCGGATTTCCAACCTCCCGCTCTTTTGTCCGATGAGGTGGCTCGTTGATATCCTGGATCGCTGGTTTACTGGCGTGAAGGGTAGGGTAGGGCATGGGTTCCATGCTGCACCTGCACTACCGGCCACGCCAAGGGTCCTCTTGGGCATAGAAGGGGATATACTGTCCCTTTCATTTCTCCTGGGAGCTGCCCCTCCACGTTTCCTCCCCCTTTTATTAAGGAAAGAAAAACTTATCATGGAGACCCATGCCCATGAACTTCTTCCTCCCAGACTCCTTCATTATGTGGCGGCATACCCTACCGACCCCGGCTCATCGAACCATTCTTCAGACCTCTCTTCCAACCCAGTACCTTCTCCAGGTAACATATCAATACCCACCTCTGATACTGTGATTCTGGCTTCAATTCCTACAGTGCGTCAATTTTTGGATCATGCACACATTTCCGTCCAAATAACCTCGTCTTGTCACAAATGACTCTACCTCAGTTTCTTCTCAAACTCCCAGCTAAGCAGTTCCTCCCCTTAGTCAGTGTTTCAAAGTCCTTCATAGACTAAATTTTGCACTCTAACCAGCTTTCCCTATCTTTCTGACCACAGCATCAGCAAGGCACTCCGTCATGTTGGGCAAAACATTTCCTTCCATGTCCTTAAGAGTGGCTCATGCATTGTCACGGTCCAAAATGAAGAAGCAAGCACAATCTTTCATTTCTTACCAACACTGACAACACACCAGTTGTGAATCGCAAGCACATCTTCCTTAATTTTTGCTGTGGGACTATTATCCTTCCGAATATAATCGTACAATGCGACTTCCTCATGAATAATGCAGACATTCTGGAGCAACTCGAGCTTGAGAATCTCCCAATCATAAAAGTCGATATTTACATACTTCCTGCCTGTAGGTGGAGGCGCTATTCTTGCAATATACCGAAATTAACTTTTGACAGCCATGAACTTCTATCATCTGTTTATGTAGTGGGACAGCGTTTACAAGTGCAAGAGGTGATCTTCACACCACAACAATGTAGAAATTGCTGGGGCTTTGGCCACCTGGCAAAATATTGTAGGTCGTGGCAGAATGCCCTGTCTGTGGTGCAGCTGACGATAGCAGTCCATCCTACAATCACCCTTCCACTTGTCTTAACTCGCCTATTCTCGCCATTGCCTGATTTTCTTAGGGGAAAAGGAGATCCGTAGTCTTAAATAGAAAGAGGGTGTATCTTATACTATGGCAGTTTCCCATATCTGCCTCCAAGGGAGACTCCCATAGTGGGAAATCAGAAGTAGACTGATTTCCCGAACCATTAGACCCCCTAAGTAGGGAGGGAAGGAGGGGGAAGGAAGAATAGGACAAGCCATGGGGATGCACATGCTTACGGTCAATGTTGCCACCTTTCCTTATCCACTCTTAATTAGTAAGACTAATTTAGTAATGAAGCCTCTCTAGGCTAATAATATACTGCTTCTTATAAGTATTTAAGCTAAGTTAGAGTAATTTAGCCTAGTGCCTATGATTATCTTTCACAGCCTACACAAACTGACAACAGTGGGCATTTGACCAGGCCTAATTATGCCGAAATAGCAACTACCTACTTATAGAATCACTTACCCTACACTAGGGCAGTACAGTGAAGTAGTCTGACATTCATTAACACGTAACAACAGGAATTAGATCCCTTCATGGTTGACCACATAACAAATTGGTAGCTTCCCATGTGGACTGTCGGAAGCAGTTCTGTGATTCATGCAAAGTATCTCAGGGATTTCTTGCTGGAGCGATATAGACCCCCCCCCTCCCTACACTCCACGACAGTAAGTACCCATTAACATTATCATTAAATGTGCATTTCTTGTACATTGTGGGGGGCTGACCAGTGGGAGAGGCCTTACCACAGCCTTCAATTCACCAGATACACCTATACCTGCAACCAGCTTACTACACTGCCCTGTGTAAACTAGAGGTAAGAATTCAGTTAGCTAGAAATGGGATGGCAGGTTTCTGGGCTGAATTCTCCTAATGGTTTGACTAGATTAGCTAATCAGACATACACCACACATACACCCATGGCTCTTATTCCAGTGTTACTAGATGGCCCCGGACCTCGGTGGTGCCTGCTTTCACAATCACCTCTGTAACCCTTCCTTCCACGGTCACCTCTGTGTTCAACCCTAATGTTGTCCTGGGCTCTGAGGTTCCAGCCTTATCGTCTCTTACTGACCCTACTTCTTCATCCACCCACTCACACGTCTTTGAGTCCCTCCAATCTAAATCGGTGCCACGGATCGACTCGTCTCCAAAGTCGAAACCTTCATTTCAGTCCAAATCTTTTTCAACCTCAAACCACATGACATTCCCAAACATTATACTTTTCCTGTCTCTGAATCTAGGTACCTGCTACTGTTGTGGAAGTCTGTCCACCTCCAAGCACAGTTACTCCCTCGTCTGCCCCTGCTGAAATTTCTTCCTGCCAAGACACCTCTACCCCTTCTTTAGTATCTTTCTTTCCCAATTTTTACTCAAATTACACCTTCTCCCTCTGCCACCATCCTTCCACCTCCCTCTTCTGAAACTAGTGAGGACATCTCCACGTTCCAATCATTCCAGTCATTCACTTCTTGCTAATTTCCCACTACCTCTACATGTGACTTTATTGACCCTACTAGTCCATAGACAACTACTATTGCTTAATGTTACAAGTATACTTATGTTTGCAAACCATGACTTTCTTATAGTGGAGCACTGGAGGCCTCGGGGATAATTGGGGTGAACTTCAGGTGCTACTCTCTTTTCCGGGCTATATTTTATTACATTCATCGGATCATTTTCCCGATGGGACTTTTAATGAAACTGCACTTTTTGTGCTCACCAGTTTACTACATTCTCAGATCTTTGATGATACTTTGCTGCACTACACTGCAGCCCATATCTACGTACTTGAACAAGTGGTATACAGTCTGCTCTTTGTATTTTTCTCCTTCTTGACCTTTATTTATTCCATGTTGAATTTCTGGTTTCTTCCCTACCTCCACCTTTCCTCTTATTAGTCTCACTGAGACTCGTGGAGATCAGTTAGTCTTTTCTCACTTTTCTTTCCCTCCATGTTTCAAAAACAGGTATTCCCACTCATTTTGACCCTCAATTGCTAGCGCAATTAGCTCACACACTGAGGTCTGGGGCCAATCCCCGGTACGGGTGGAAACATTAGGACGTGTTTCCTTAAGACACCTGCTGTCCATCTTCACATATCAGTAAAATAGGTACCTGGGTGTTAGTCGATTGGTGTGGGTCGCATCCTGGGACAAAATTGACAATTTGCCCGAAATGCTCGGCATAACAAGGGGCTCTCTATATATTAGTATGTCATTAATGTCAGCTAGGCCTGTATACCTTGTACATGTAGTTGTAGAAATATATTATTATTAATTTGCTCCTCTGCATCTGCACTCGACTTGGTCTGTGCTCCCAGATGTACATGACAGCGATCATTTTCCTACCCTCATTACTTCTCACTCATATTCTGGTCCTCCTTGTAGCTCAGTCTGAAACTTGCTGCGTGGGGCCGTTATCGTTACCATAGGCCACAGAGCGGCTCCTTAATTTTAAGCAGGCGAGGCTAGCTGCCCAACGTGCAATCCAATCCGAGAAGCAAAACGCACTTGTTGGCGGGATTATTTATACTGTTACTTCTGCTTCCTCTGAGTGCAGTTTGCAAAAAAAAAAAAAAAAAAGTACAGAAAATGAGTGACAGGTACTCCCAGACCCTGCTCCCCTTCTTATGGCTGCCGGTGTCAGCATTGCAAACCCTTCTGAAGTTGCCACAGCAATTGGAAATCATCTGCGTATCTCGGGCACCATCTATGTCCCTTGTTTGTTTCCTCCAAGTCTGCCAGAGAGTTACCACCATTACAGTTTACTTCTAGTGGAAAAGTCTTATTATGTGCCTTTAACGCTTCCAGAACTAGTCAACATTTTCCACTTCCCGATCGTCGGCAGCTGGACCTGAAGGTATTCATATTAGTATGCTTCAGCATTTACATCCGTCAGCCCTCATAGTCCTCTTATGTCTCTTTAATCTTGTTTGGTCGCAAGGGGTTCTTCCCCAGCTGTGGAAAACTGCCATTATTCTGCTTTTTCATAATGTGGGTACATCACGCCATGTTCCCTCCCACTATCGACCCATTGCTCTTGCTTCCTGCAAACTGCAGTGCAGGTTGCAGGAAGTCAGTAAAGGCGTTTAGTGGATTAGAGACAATAGTCTTATGATAACGGATTTCTTAAGGCCACTCCACTATCGATCCCTTACTCTGCTTAGATACGTACATTCGTAAAACCTTTGGTAGTTTCCACTTGGTTATCGCAGACTTATTTGATGTTGAAAAAGCTTATGACACTACTTGGAGATATAACATCTTGGTCCAAAACTCATTCCTTAGACTTACGGAGCAATCTGCCACTTTTCCTTAAAAACTTCTTGTCTGAGAGACATTTCCGTGTCCTGGTTAATGGTATGCTTTACCCTCTGACTATATCCAAGCTGAAGGTGCTCCTCAGGGATGTGTCCTTAGCACCACTATTTTTCTACTAGCTATTAATATAATAAGGTATTAAATGGACCCCAATGGAAATAAGCCAGTCTGATTTTTTTGGGTTATCCTAGGTTTTCTACACATATGATGCTATGTTTAATCTATGTAACTGTATTCGTGTATACCTGAATAAACTTACTAATGATCTAAGCTCTGTTTTCCCATCTAATATTTGGTCATCATTTTGTTGATTTTGCTATAGCCTGTGTAGGCACTGACTGCCACCTAGCAGCAGCCTCTCTCCAGAGTGCTGTCCAATGTGTTCCCAATGTGATCCTCATGGGTTTAAATTTTCTGGTACTAAAATTCACCAAATTATATTTACTAGACATTCCGTCTAGTAAATATAATTTGGTGAATTTTATTATGGTTCTTGTTTCCTGAACATGATACGGTCAGATTTCTTGGACTTCAGTTTGATCGCCGCTGTCCTGGAGGCCTCGCATTACCTCCCTGAAAGCGAGGTTTATAAAGAAGTTCCGGCTGAACCTCTCTCAAACCCTCGCTCATATATCTTGAGGGGGCAGATCGACGAACACTTCTTCGACTTCACTCTTCCCTAATCTTATCAAAACTAGATATCTGGTTAACAGATATACTTTGTGGCCTCTCCCGCTACTCTTTATAAATTTGATCCCAATCATCATCATCATTTATGTCTAGGTGTTTTTCGTTCCTCTGCTATTTACAGCCTATAAGCAGAAGCAAATGTTCCATCTTTGCACGATCGCCTTGATGCCCATTGTCTCCAATATTTTGTCCGTTCTCATGGCCTTCACGATCCTTCTACATAAAGGATGGTAACGGACGTTTGTAGAGGCCCATTGATTGATCGATGTCTTTGCTCCATCCCTTTTCTCTCCGTATTCACTGTCTTGGTTTCTCTTCAATTGCCCCCTTTATATGTTCATCTGGGATGTAACTTTTCTCTTTTCCTTGGGAAGTTCCGACAATTCAAGTTTGTTCTTCCCCACTGCCGTGCACAAAAGTTCAAATACCTACAGATGCTTCTCGCTCCCCTTTTCTTAACCATTTCTGATTTCATTCTCATGCTGTGGCAGTTTACACTGATGGCTCTTAATCTTCTGACGGTGTCGGGCTTGCAGCAGTGTTCCCGGACAGTGTTATGTGAAACTCGGTTAGCATTTTCACAGAGGAACTGTTTGCAATTATCTCGATTATGCTTATTGAATCCATTCCTACCTCAACATTCGTGGTAGTTTCAGACTCCTTTAATGCCTTATAGGCTATCAAAAAAATTAATTTGCGTCATTCCCTAGTTCTTCATATACAACTTTGCTGCGCTGCATTTCTAGCAAAAACAAAGAAATAGATTTTTGTTGCATCCCTGGTCATGTGAACGTTCAGGGCTACGAACAGGCACTCTGCTGCGCGGTCAACTGAACATAGGGGTATTCCATTCGCAGACTATTTTGATGTAATCTCTAGCCAGTTTCGCAACCGTTGGCAATAATGATGGTTTGAGTAGATTCACAACAAATTATATTCTATCAAGCATTGTTTAGGTTTCTAGTCTTATCATCAATGTCATGGTTGGGAGACTAAGCTCTCCCATCTTCGGATGCACAAGTCTCACTCACAGGTATCTCATGCAGAAGTGCACAGTGCCACTCAGTAAGAATTGCCAAGTTCCAATATCAGTTTGCCATATTCTTTTGCTGTCCTGTCTACCAGGAAGCACACAGAATTTACCTCCGACGTCATCACTGTTCTAACACCCTTACTTTACCTTCCCTCCTCGCTGAAGGCCCCATACTTGACACGACTTCCTTTTTGACTTTGTCACCAACAGTTTTATTACATTAATTTTATCATACTTTAGTACTCCTCTCATTGCCCTTCCTAACTCTATCTTTGTTACACTCTCCACCCTCACTAGTCCCTGATCAGGCATGTTACACCTTTTAGCACACCCTACCCTGCAGCGCTGTATGTCCCTTGCAGGTTTAGCGCTTGGTTATGATTATATATTATTATCAAAGATTTAAGCAAGTCGGAAATGAATATACAAATGTGAGGAAAAAGGAATTAAGAAGTAGTTAAAAAAAGAGTATGCAAGGGAGAGGTAGAAGCAAAGTGGCCCTTCGCGGATACCTAATTACAAGACGACATAGTAATAAACCAAGTAAACAGTGAAGCTGAAGAAATGCTGGAACACTGTTCATTGTGAAGAAAATGATTAAGCTGTGTAAGGAATTTAAGAAAAACAAGTAAAGGCTACAACTTCTGATAATATTCAGTTCATGGTGAAAAATTATGAAGATGAACACCTCCAGCCTAGTCTGCAGGAGTACCTACAAGTAGGTAACACGCACATACACGTGGTTCTGAGCTTCGAATAGATAGTTACAAGTGGAGAGGGAAGCAGGAAGAGCAGGACGAATGACGTCAAACTACAAGAGAGGGCACTACGCATGAAGAATTTCCTGCATGAGGTTTAGTGGGAGAGAACTGGCAGGAAAATCAGTAAATGAGATGATGGAATGTGACAAAAATATGCAAAGTAGCAGAGGAGAGGTTTGTACCCAAGGGCAACAGAAATAATGAGAAGGCCAGGACAAACGTTTGCTTCACCCAAAGGTAGAGAGGCTTTACCAAGTGTGCTAGAGAATGGAAGAAGTATAAAAGGCAAAGGACCCAGGAGGAGGAGAATAGTCGCAGAGCCAGAAATGAATTTGCTCAGGTAAGGAGGGAAGCCCAACGACATTACGAAAATGATATAGCAGAGAAAGCCATGATCGACCCGAAGCTGTTGTACAACCACATCAGGAGGAAAACAACAGTCAAAGACCAGGTGATCAGGCTGAGGAAGGAAGAAGGGGAGATCGAAAGAAACGACCAAGAGGTATGTGAGGAGCTCAACATGAGATTTAAAGAACTATTACAATGGAGACAGAAAGGACTCCAGAAAGAGTAGTGGGGTACACCATAAAGTGCTGGACACAATATATACAACTGAAGAGGTGAAGAGGTTGCTAAGCGAACTAGATACCTTAATAGGCAATGGGGCCAGATAACATCTCTCCGTGGGTCCTGAGAGAGGGCGCAGAGGCACTCTGTGTACCACTAACAACAATCTTCAATACATCTATTGAAACAGGGCGACTACCTGAGGTATGGAAGACAACAAATGAAGTCCCAGTTTTTAAAAAAAAGAGACAGACGCACAGCATTAAACTACAAACCAGTGTCACTGATATGTATATTATGCAAAGTCATGGAGAAGATTATCAGGTGAAGAGTGAGGGACACCTAGAAAGGAATGAGCTTATCAACGACAACCAGCACGGATTCAGGGACAGATAATCCTGTTACAAACCTACTGGAGTTCTATAACAAGGTGACAGCAATAAAACGAGAGAGAGGGGTGGGTAGATTGCATTTTCTTCGACTGTAAGAAAGCGTTTGACACAGTTCCACACAGGAGGTTAGTGCAAAAGCTGGAGGGTCAGGCAGGAATAACAGGGAAGGCACTGTAATGGATCAGGGAATACCTTGACGGGAAGGCATCAGCGAGTCGTGGTACGCGATGAGGTGTCAGAGTGGGTGCCTGTGATGAACAAGTTTCCACAGGGGTCAGTCCTAGGACCGGTTCTGTTTCTGGTATATATGAATGACATGACAGAATGAGTAGACTCGAAGTGTCCCTGTTTGAAGACGATGTGAAGATAATGAGGCGAATTTAATTGGAGGAGGACTAGGCAGGACTACAAAAGGATCTGGACAGGATGCAGGCCTGGTCCAGCAACTAACTCCTGGAATATAACCCCCACCAAGTGCAAAGTCATGAAGATTGGAAGGTCAAAGAAGACCGAAGACAGAGTACAGTCCAGGGGGGCCAAAGACTACAAACCTCACTGGAGTTCTATGGCAGGGTGACAACAGTAAGACAAGAGAGAGAGGGGTGGGTAGATTTCATTTTCTTGGACTGTAAGAAGGCGTTTGACACAGTTCCACACAGGAGGTTAGTGCAAAAGCTGGAGGGTCAGGCAGGAATAACAGGGAAGGCACTGTAATGGATCAGGGAATACCTGTCAGGAAGACATCAGTCATGGTACGTAACGAGGTGTCAGAGTGGGTGCCAGTGACAAGCGGGGTTCCACAGGGGTAAGTCCTAGGACCGGTGCTGTTTCTGGTATTTGTGAACGATATGACGGAAGGAATAGCCTCCGAAGTGTCCCTGTTTGCAGATGACGTGAAGTTGATGTGAAGAATTCAATCGAATGAAGACCAGGCAAAACTCCGTTTGGATCTGGACAGGTTGCAGGCCTGGTCCAGCAACTGGCTCCTGGAGTTCAACCCCACTAAGTGCAAAGTCATGAAGATTATGGAAGGACAAAGAAGACCGCAGACGGAGTATAGTCTAGGGGGCCAGAGACTACAAACCTCACTCAAGAAAAAAGATCTTGGGGTGAGTATAACACCGGGCACATCTTAGGCGCACATCAACCAGATAACTGCGGCAGCATATGGGCGACTGGCAAACCTAAGATTAGCGTTCCGTTACCTTAACAAGGAATCGTTCAAGACACTGTATACCGTGTACGTCAGGCCCTTACTAGAATATGCAGCACCAGTCTGGAACCCACACCTGGTCAAGCACGTAAAGAAACTAGAGAAAGTGCAAAGGTTTGCGACAAGGTTAGTTCCACAACTCAGGGGTCTGTCTTATGAAGAAAGATTGAGGGAAATAGGACTAACAACACTGGAGGAAAGAAGGGTCAGAGGAGACATGATAACGACATACAAAATACTACGGGGAATTGACAAGGTAGATAGTGACAGGATGTTTCAGAGAGGGAACACAGAAACAAGGTGACACAACTGGAAGCTGAAGACTCGGATGAGTCAAAGGGATGTCAGGAAGCATTTCTTCAGCCACAGAGTAGTCAGGAAGTGGAATAGTCTAGAAAGATATACTGGAGGCAGGAACCATACATAGTTTTAAGACAAGGTATGATAAAGCTCATGGAGCAGGGAGAGCAGAGACCCAGTAGCAGACAGCGAAGAGGCGGGGCCAGGAGCTGAGTCTCGACCCCTGCAACCACAATTAGGTGAGTACAATCACACACACACACACTGCACACTACACACTACACACTACACACACACACACACACACACACACACACACACACACACACACACATGCACGCCCCGATGGCATGGTGGCTAGCGCTCTTGCTTCACCGGAGGGCCGGGTTCAATTCCGGCGGGGCCAGAAACATTTCAAGTGTTTCGTTACACACACATACATATAACAGGCCTAGTGTCTAATCGACATGTGCCTAGGACAAAATGGTAACTAACACACACACACACACACACACACAGAATCACATCGGATGAAGACCAAGCAGGACTTCAAAGTGACCTGGACAAGCTTGACATCTGGTCTAGCAACTGGCTTCTCGAATTACCCACCAAATGCAAAGTCATGAAGATCGGAGAAGGGCAAAGAAGACCGCTGACAGAGTACAGGCTAGGTGGACAAAGGCTACAAACCTCATAAAAGGAGAAAGACCTTGGGGTGAGTATAACACCAAGCACGTCTCCGGAAGCACACATCAACCAGATAACCGCGGCAGCATATGGGCGTCTGGCAAACCTAAGACTAGCGTTCCGTTACCTTAACAAGGAATCGTTCAAGACACTGTATACCGTATACGTCAGGCCCATACTAGAGTATGCAGCACCAGTCTGGAACCCACACCTGGTCAAGCACGTCAAGAAACTAGAGAAAGTGCAAAGGTTTGCGACAAGGTTAGTTCCACAACTCAGGGGTCTGTCTTATGAAGAAAGGTTGGAAATAGGACTAACAACACTGGAGGAAAGAAGGGTCAGAGGAGACATGATAACGACATACAAAATACTGCGGGAATTGACAAGGTAGATAGTGACAGGTTGTTTCAGAGAGGGAACACAGAAACAAGGGGACACAACTGGAAGCTGAAGACTCAGATGAGTCAAAGGGATGTCAGGAAACATTTCTTCAGCCACAGAGTAGTCAGGAAGTGGAATGGACTAGAGAAAGATATAGTGGAGGCAGGAACCATACATAGTTTTAAGACAAGGTATGATAAAGCTCATGGAGCAGGGAGAGCAGAGACCCAGTAGCAGACAGCGAAGAGGCGGGGCCAGGAGCTGAGTCTCGACCCCTGCAACCACAATTAGGTGAGTACACACACACACACACTGCACTCTACACTCACGCACACTACACACACTGCACACTGCACGCGCGCACACACATTTCGAAGTGTTTCCTTACACACACACACATACAACAGCCCTAGTGTCTAATCGACATGTGCCTAGGACAAAATGGTAACTAACACACACACACACACACACACACACTGCACACTCGACCACAGGGATGTTAGAAAGCATTTCTTCAGTCACAGAGTTGTCAGGAAGTGGAATATTCTGGGAAGAGATGTAGTGGAGGCAGGATCCATACATAGCTTTAAGAAGAGGTATGATAAAGCTCATGGAGCGGGAAGAGTGACCTAGTAGCGGCCAGCGAAGAGGCGGGGCCAGGACTGTGACTCGACCCCTGCAACCACAACTAGGTGAGTACACAACCATGTGATGTACAAGTAGACTAACCGTCTCCCAAATATCAGGTCACAAGCAGGTCCTGTACTCGCCTAGTTGTGGTTGCAGGGGTTGATTCACAGCTCCTGGCCCCGCCTCTTCACTGGTCGCTACTGGGTCACACTTAATGCTCCATGAGCTTTATCATACCTCTTCTTAAAGCTATGTATGGATCCTGCCTCAACTGCATCACTTCCCAGACTATTCCACTTCCTAACAACTGTGACTGAAGAAATACTTCCTAACATAACTGTGATTCGTCTAAGTCTTCAACTTCTAACTGTGACTCCTTGTTGCTGTGTCCCATCTCTGGAACATCCTGTCTCTGTCCACCTTTTCAATTAATCTCTCTATTTTATATGTCGTTATCCTGTCTAGCAATTACTAATCTGCCACAACCTTCCCAAGTAACGGGAGTGTGAAAACTGTGACACCCAAGAGAACATTAAGGAGTAGTTATTAATGACTGGAGGAGGCAGCCTATCCTTTGTGTAGAGCGCATGTGGTCTGCTCCCATGAAGGGTGACCCCGACCCCTGGAGTTAAGGGAGGGGGGGTTGCATGGAGGACCATATAAGCCCAGGGAAACAGCATAATTTTTAAAGGGGTGGACCGGTAAGCCAGCGGAAGGCCTCGGTCAGATGACCAAAAGCTCCAACGGCGGGTTATCATCTGACTAAGACCCGCGTCAGGAAACACTTGTCCGGTGTCCTGACGAACCTTACCTAACCTAACTTAAGAGTACTCGGGGACAGCTCTGGCCAGTATACAGAGCTCTGTAGGAGAACTTGGGGCGAAAGACTGACAGAGGGCAGTAGTCTGGCAGGGCTAGAGCTGGAGGCTCTGGATGGAGAGCTGCCGCCTGTGTGGGGTCTTAGGACCTTGAGTTCCTAGAGGTGAAATGTTCGACTGATCCTATACTGAAAGTTTATATGGTCGATTTCGTCAATAATTATGCATCCCCCTTTTCAACATCATGTGTACCATCCTAATTTATCTCAGTATCATATCCCTTTCTTATTTTCCCAAATATATTATTGTACAAGGATTTAATAATAAAACTGCATTTAAGTGGAATAATATATTCACTGTCCCCATCCTTATATCTTCATCTTTATTATCTTCATATTATATTATTACCGTATTTTACAGCGTCGAAGAAGCTATATTTTTTCCAAAAATAAGTCTCGAAATATTTACTCAGCGTCTTGGAGGCTGAAAGTTACATAACATGAGAAAGGAGCACTGCAGCAGACTTACTGGCCCATGCTAGGTAGGTCCAAGTCACACCTGTAGATGAATGGTTCACAGAACCGACAAGTTGATAAATTAGACAAAAGTGCAACACGTGGGAGGCAATATTTGGAGGAATTGTTAAATGTTGATGTAGACAGGGAAGCTGTGATTTCGTGTATAGGGCAAGGAGAAATAACATCTTGTAGGAGTGAGGAAGAGCCAGTTGTGAGTGTGGGGGAAGTTCGTGAGGCAGTGGGTAGAATGAAAGGGGGTAAAGTAGCTGGGATTGATGGAATAAAAATAGAAATGTTAAAAGCAGATGGGGGATATAGTTTTGGAGTGGTTGGTGCATTTATTTAATGTATGGAAGAAGGTAAGGTACCTAGGGATTGGCAGAGAGCATGCATAGTTCCTTTGTATAAAGGCAAAGGGGACAAAAGAGAGTGCAAAAATTATAGGGGAATAAGTCTGCTGAGTATACCTGATAGTGTATGATACGAGTTATTACTGAAAGAATTAAGAGTAAGACGGAAAGTAGAATAGATGAACAAGGAGGGTTTTGGAAAGGTAGGGGGTATGTAGACCAAGTGTTTATAGTAAAACATATAGGTGAACAGTATTTAGATAAGAGTAAAAAGGTTTTTGTGGCATTTGTGAATTTGGAAAAGGTGTATGACAGGGTGGATAGGGGAGCAATGTGGCAGATGTTGTTAATGTATGGAATAGGAGGTATGTTACTGAAATCAGTGAAGAGTTTTTACGAGGATAGTGACGCTCATGTTAGAGAATGTAGGAGAGAGGGAGATTATTTCCCAGTAAAAGTAGGCCTTAGACAAGGATGTGTGATGTCACCGTGGTTGTTCAATATATTTATAGATGGGGTTGTAAGAGAAGTGAATGCTCGGGTGTTGGCAAGAGGTGTGGGGTTAGAAAATAAAGAATCTAACACAAAGTGGGAGTTGTCAGTTGCTCTTTGCTGATGACACTGTGTTTTTGGGAGATTCAGAAGAGAAGTTACACAGGTTGGTTGATGAGTTTGGTAGGGTATGTAAAAGAAGAAAATTAAAAGTGAGTATATAAAAGAGTAAGGTGATGAGGACAACAACAAAATTAGGTTATGTAAGGTTGGATATCAGATTGGAGGGAGAGAGTATGGAGGAGGTGAATGCACTCAGATATTTAGAGGACTTGTCAGCAGATGGGTCTATGAAAGATGAGATGAATCATACAATTGATGAAGGAAAAAAGGTGAGTGGTGCACTGAGGAGTCTGTGGAGACAAAGAACTTTGTCTCCACATGGAAGCAGAGGGAAATGTATGAGAATATAGTTATTCCAACGCTCTTATATGGATGTGAAACATGGGTAATGAATGTTGCAACGAGGAGAAGGTTGGAGGCAGTGGAGATGTCATGTCTGAGAGCAATGTGTGTTGTGAATATACTGCAGAGAATTTGTAGTTTGGAAATTATGAGGAAGGGTTGAGGTAGTTCAGACATGCAGAGGGGAAGGAACAAAATAGAATGACTTCGAGAGTGTATAAATCTGCAGTGGAGGGAAGGTGAGGTAGGGGTCGGCCTAGGAAAGGTTGGAGGGAGGAGGTAAAGGAGGTTTTGAGTGCGAGGGGCTTGGACTTCCAGCAAGCATGCTTGAGCGTGTTAGGAGCGAATGGAGATAAATGGTTTTTAGGACTTGACGTGCTGTTGGAGTGTGAGCAGGGTAATATTTATGAAGGGATTCAGGGAAACCGGCAGGCCGGACTTGAGTCCTGGAGATGGGAAGTACAGTGCCTGCACTCTGAAGGAGGGGTATTAATGTTACTGTTTTATAACTGTTGTGTAAGCGAGCTTCTGGCAAGACAGTGATGGAGTGAATGATGAAAGTTTGTCTTTTTTGGGGCAAATTGCCTTGGTGGGAGACGGCCGATGTGTTAATAATAATAAAAATAATGAATAAACATAATCGTAAAAATTCGTTGGCACTTAGCAGCGAGGCTAAAGTAAACAAGGCGATGGAATAGTATGAACTATGGTAGTATCAGTTGGCTAATTCAACTATTTACCATCAAATGATAGTAAGATACGATAAAATACGGCAGTAAGATAAGGTAGTGGTACAGTAGTTCAGTACGCTAAGGTCAGTGGTCATGAGAGGTCATTCTGTCCTAAGCTGTCTGGGGGATTAGTGTGGGGTGTTATTGAACACTATGGCTTGCTCGTGTAGTGTTTTAAACTCACGTTAGGTGTTGAATGGGGTGGGTTTCACTTCTTCAGGAGGAAATAGAATAAAAATTCGCCTAGATGGGTTTGGGAGTGTGAGATGGAGCTAGTAAAGGGGAAAAAGTTACCAGCAGTGAGTTGGAGATTGGCAGCCGCTTTAAGTGGGAAGTGGTTCCCACTTCAGGAAGAAACGTCAAGATAATGAAGGTTAATAGAGAAGATTTGAAGGTAGGAAATCAATTCTCTCTTCTCCAGGTTGAGTGTACTTCAGTGGTTAGTGAGGTTAAAGGTACCACTAACTCCCTTGCTAACAAAAGTAAGAGCATCCTTGTAGTTGGTGATTCACAGGGAAGATACATGGACCATGGTTTCTGTAACAGAGATAGGAAGGTGAGACAAAGTTTTTCCCAGGAGCTGGTGTTGATGACATAGTCAACAGGGTGGATAATATTATGTCAGGTAATGGGAACAAGCCCATTATCTGTCTTAGTGCTGGTGGAAATGATATCGGGAAGCACAGGAGACAGAAGCTGCTGGATAAGTACAAGTCAGCCATAGATGTAATTAAGACTAAAGGAGGGGTCCCAATCACATGTAGCATCCTACCTAGAAGGGAAGTGGGCAATGAATATATATCTAGGGCAATTGGTAAAAATTGCTGACTAGACAGGTACTGCAAGGAACTTGCAGTTCCATTCGTTGATAACTGGGACAAATTCTATGGCAAACGTGATCTGTATGCAAGGGATAGGGTACATCTATCTGAGGTTAGAGTGGTTGCATTAGTCATCTCGATTGAGGGGGTAATTGTTGACTTTAAACTGATAGATTATCGAGGTATAGGTGTGTGTGGGAAACAATCTGATTATAGTACTAGGGTTGAAAACAGCAGATATTACCCAGATACCTCAATGATATGTTTAAAAGACAATATTCAAAAGTTGCTAGTAAAGGCAAAGCAATTGATCAACAAAGAGAGACAGTAGAGGGCAGAAAGTGACTAGCTATCTTAAGGTTTACTATAATAAAAGTAGGAGTCTAAGAAATAAGATAAATGAGCTAAGATTACTTGCATGTGCAAGTAATATAGATATTGCTATAATGGAGACCTGATTCAACCTGAAAGATAGAAAAATGCCTTCTTAATGCCACATACAAGGCTATAAACTATTCCACACTGATAGGGTCAACAGGCCTCTTCAAGGGGGGCTCCTTGCTGTGGTGAAGAGGCTCTTGGTCTGAGGAATTGGACCTTTTGGTCTTCTTCCTCAGACCGAACTTAATTACCCCCCAATCCCCCCTCCCTTTTCCCATTTTCCTCATCCTCCCTTTTTTCCCTTTCCTCCTCTTCCTCCTCATCCCTCCCTTATTTCCTTCCCATTTTTACCCTGGGAGCTTCCCTCCACAGGCATTCTAGTTCCTAGGTAGGGGGAAGGGTATCGTGGTCCATCCCATTCCGTTGAGGTCCTTGGCGGTGGTGTAGTTTGCCGTGGAATCTGGATCGCCTGGGGATGTCCCGATCCCTCTCCGGTCTCCCAGGGGGTGGCCTTGGGTATCTTTTGGGCGATGGGTGTGTCTTTGGAGGCCACCTTTTGGATTCCAGGGGTGGTGGCCGAAGGCGGTATGCTTTGTGGAGGATATCCGGCCGCCCTCTCTCTTGTCCGCCGAGGTGGCTCAGTGGATGTAAGGTTGCTATCCCGGATTGCTGGTTTACTGGCATGAAGGGTAGGGTATGGCACGGGTTCCATGCAGTATCTGCACTACTTGCGGTGTTGAGGTCCTCTTGGGCGCAGAAGGGGATTTATGCCCCTTTCATTTCTCCTAGGAGCTATTCCTCCACGGTCCCCCTTTTTTTTATTTTTATTATATTTTCTTCTTTCTATTCCTATCACTATTGACAAGCATCATTCTCTTAATTCTTGTAGTGGTACTGTCATTTTGCCCCACACCATTGTCCAACGGAATTTCCAGACATGTGATGACATTTTGGAGCAGCTTGAGCTCCAAGCACTCCCTATCCTTAAAGTTGACACTTTTGTCCTCCCAGCCAATAAGCGAAGACGTCATCCTTGCAATATCGCTCGTTTAACGTTTGACTGCCGTGAACTCCCATCTTACGTCTACATTGCAGGTCAACGTTTAAAAGTTCGAAAGGTGACCCCTACACTGCAACAGTGTAGAAACTGCTGGTGTTTTGGTCATCCAGCGAAATATTGCAGGTCCATGGCGGAATGCCCAGTCTGTGGTGCCGACGACCATGCCAGTCCTTCTTTTACTCTACCTCCCTCTTGCCTTAACTGTCATGAGGCACATCCATCGTACTCTCGCCGTTGTCAGGTTTACCTGAATGAGCGGGAAATTCATTGTCTCAAAGAAGCGAAAGGCTTCTTGTATGCTATGTCCCTCCCTCATCTATGCCTTCAAGGGAGACTTCCACGTATTTCCTATTCTCGCATTGCTAAACGTCGCCCCACTTCTGGGGTCCCAACTTCCTCGACTTCCTCTGTGGTTACAACATCCTCAATCACCCCTGTCTCGAATCCTTTTGATGTTCTTGGCTCCGAGGTCCCTACCTCGGCATCCCATACTGTCCACACTCTTTCCTATACTCACTCACACAGTTCTGAGTCTACACGTCCTTGTCCTTCGCCTAAACCTCAGTGCCCCCCTTCTCATAAGCCCGGCAAAAAATCCCTATTGCCGGGTTCTTCATCTCCGACTAGTTCTGTAACATGTGTGGAGGTTCATCCTCCACCTCGTACACTACCTTCATCCTCTGTCCCCTCCCAAGTCCCTTCGACAGTTTCCTCTTCCATCTCCTCGCCTTCTACTTTAGTACAGTCTATAGACTCCCCGATAGATGCTCACTCTCCTTTCATTTCCAATGTCGTCCCTCATTCTGCATCTTTGTCTTCCGAAACACTGGAAGCTATCACAGAATATATTTCAGAGACTGGAACGATGATGGACACCACTCCACCTGATGTTCCTCCTCCTCTCTCTTCTCCGTCTACACCCCTCCTTCCTTCACAACGCCCTCCTCCTTCTCTGATTACAGGTTTTTCGCTGCCTCCACACGTGGACTTTTCTAACCCTAGTCCATAGATTCCTCTCTCTTCGACTTATATCTTTCTCTCCATAAATCATGGCTTATTTGCAGTGGAATATCAGAGGCCTCAAGGGTAACCGGGGTGAACTTCAGGTGTTGCTCTCCCAGTTTTTCCCTGTTGGGGTCTGCTTGCAAGAACCCAAATTACAATCAGCTGTTATCAGGCCCTTTTCAGGCTATGATTTGTTATATTCATCAGATCCTTTTTCCGATGGAACCTTTAATGAAAGTGCTCTTCTTATACGCACTGGTGTTCCATACCGTCGGTCTATGTTCCTTCTTCCTTACATTACACCGCAGTCCATATCCACTTGAATAAGTGGTATACACTCTGTTCTTTATATCTCTCCCCTTCGCAGGTATTGTCTATCCCGGATGTTGATTTTCTAGTTTCTTCCTTACCGCCACCCCTTCTGTTACTTGGCGATTTTAACGCACACCATTTTCTCTGGGGAGGGTCGCACTGTGACTCCCGTGGCATTCAGTTGGAGGCATTTCTTGCTTCTCTCCCCCTCCATATTTTAAATACGGGTACTCCTACCCATTTTGATCCTCGAACTCATTCTTTCTCCTGTATCGATCTCTCCATCTGCTCTTCCTCAACAGTCCTTGACGTCACCTGGTCTGTCCTCCCGGACTTACATGACAGTGATCATTTCCCAATCATCATTAAGTCCCCTTCGTTTTTTCCACCTCCTCGTAGCCCATGCTGGCAATTTGACCGGGTGAAATGGGACCTTTATGCACATCTTACTACCTTTCATGAGGTTCCTTCCTCGTCCTCCATTGATGAGGTTTTACATCTCTTTTCGTCCTCCATCTTCACAGCGGCTTCACATTCTATTCCCCAAACCTCGGGCAAGCATTCTCAGAAGTGCGTGCCTTGGTGGTCTCCTGCTTGTGCTCGGGCGGTACGTTTGAAACACACTGCGTGGGGCAGGTATCAGTATAACAGAACCACAGAGAGACTCCTTGATTTTAAGCAGAAGAGAGTTATTGCTCGCCGTGTCATACGTGATGCTAAACGCATTTGCTGGCGAGGCAACCTACCATTCTTCCTTAAGGCCTTCTTAACTGACAGACATTTCCGTGTCCGGGTTAGTAATGAGCTTTTCCCGGAATTTGTCCAAGCTGAAGGTGTCCCCCAGGGTTGTGTTCTGAGCACAACACACTTTCTCCTTGCTATAAATAATCTGGCATCTGTTCTCCCTTCCAATATTTGGTCATCGCTCAATGTGGATGACTTTGCTATAGCTTGTGCAGGTGCTGACTGTCACATCATTGCAGTTTCCCTCCAGCATGCCATCAACCAGGTTTCTGATTAGGCCACCACTCACGGGTTTAAATTTTCTAATGGCAAAACTCATCAAATTACGTTTACTAGACGTTCAGTGGTCTTTGATCATCCATTGTACCTATACCACTCATGTATTCCAGAACGTGATACAGTCAGGTTTCTCGGCCTCCTGTTTGACGGTCGATTGTCCTGGAAACCTCATATTACCTCCCTTAAGGCAACTTGTCACAGCCGGCTGAACCTCCTTAAAACCCTCGCACATCTTTCATGGGGGGCTGATCGTAGAACTCTCCGTCTACATTCAGCCCTAATTTTATCAAAACTCGATTATGGTGACCAGATATATTCGGCGGCCTCCACTGCTACTCTTTCCATCCTTAATCCCATCCATCACCAGGGATTACGCTTATGCCTTGGTGCATTTCGTTCTTTCCCAGTTGAGATCCTCTATGTAGAATCGAACATTCCGTCGTTGTCCAATCGTCGTGATGCACATTGCATTCGCTATTATGTTCGCTCTCATGACCTACGCAATTCTTCCAAGTATAGGATTGTTACAGATGTTAGTAGATGCTCTTTATTTGTTCGTCGCCCCTGCTTACTTCGTCCCTTTTCTCTTCGTCAACATTCACTCTTGTCTTCCCTTCAGCTACCACCTCTATATGTTCATGTGACAACTTCCTTTCCCCTACCCCCTTGGGAAGTTCCTGCTGTCCGTGTCTGTTCTATTCCTCTACCTTGCGCGAAAGCCCGCCTACCTACGGCGACTTCTCGCTCTTTTTTTTTTTAGACCACTTTCGCTCTCATTCCCATGTCATCGCAGTATACACTGATGGTTCAAAGTCATCTGACGGCGTCGGATTCGCAGCAGTGTTTCCGGACAGCGTCGTGCAAGGGCATCTATTACCCTCGGCTAGCATATTTATGGCTGAATTGTATGCCATTCTTGTGGCACATATCCATATTGCATCTATGCCTATATCACCATTTGTGGTCGTTTCAGACTTCCTTAGTGCTTTACAGGCTATCCATAAAATTGATACACCTCACCCCCTAGTTCTTCGTATCCAACTTTGGTTACGCCGTATCTCTAGCAAGCACAAAGATATTGTTTTTTGTTAGGTCCCTGGTCATGTTGACGTACAGGGCAATGAACAGGCAGACACTGCTGCGCGGTCAGCAGTACATGACCTTCCAGTTTCATATAGAGGTGTTCCTTTTACGGACTATTTTGCGGTCATTGCTACCCACCTTCACACCCGTTGGCAACAACGCTGGTCTGACCTGCTAAATAACAAGCTTCATTCTATTAAACCAAGTATAGGTTTCTGGCCTTCTTCTTGTCACCAATGTCGGGGTTGGGAGACTACACTCTCCCGTCTTCGCATCTGCCACACTTGTCTTACTCACGGGTATCTCATGGAGAGGCTCCCTGCCCCTCTCTGTGAGCATTGTCAGGTTCCAGTGTCTGTTCGACATATTCTGTTGGACTGCCCACTCTATCAAAGAGCACGCAGAATTTACCTCCAAAGGCGTCTTCGCTCTGCGGCCCTTTCTTTACCTTCCCTTCTTGCTGATGGACCCTCCTTTAATCCTGACTCTCTCGTTGACTTTTTGACAGAAACTGACTTACTACACAAACTCTGAAGATTATACCTTTAGTACCTCCCTCAGTCCCTTCTACCTCGATTTCTTGCTACCCTCTATCCCTGCACTATCCACTGTCCTGCTACACTCCATACTCTACTAATCATCCATCTCCCTCTTACAGCCCATTCTCCCTGCAATAACCTTCAGTGCTGTATGGCCCTTGTGGTTTAGCGCTTCTATTTGATTATTATAATAATAATAATAATGATAGGGTCAACAAGAAGGATGGGGGGTGAGTGGCGATGTATGCCAAAGATCATTTGAATTAACAAAAAAGACACAATACCGTGACTGGAACAATACACACACAACCTGCACCCTCCCCCTGTCTGCCTGCCTATATATACTCCTTCCTTCTGTTCTGTGTGTTAGTGTGACTTTGTAAATGGTCCAAGTCGGGCCGAAACGTCGTCGTAAGCTCCTCTCTTTTTATATGTGCAGGTTGTGTGTGTATCATTTGAATTGTTGTGTTAGACAAGATACAAAATTAGATACGTCAGACACAGGATCTGTTTGGCTATAGTTTCTCGAGGGTTGTGAAAAATCAATTTTGAGTGTGATTTATAGGCCCCTGAACCTTGATAGGGACTGCAGTAAGCTGCTATGGGATAAAATACATAAGGTGTCTAGGTATGAAAATGTTGTGTTAATGGGAGATTTTAACTTTAGGCAAATTGATTGGAACAATGTGACAGGATATCTTTACGCTAGTCACTTTCTTGATACGATTCAGGTTTGTTTTTAAAACAGTTTGTGACAGAACGAAATAGAAGAAACAACCTGCTTGACTTGGTTCTTACCAACAAAGAATCACTAATTAATAATCTTGAGGTTAATGATGAGCTTCTGGAAAGCGATCACAAATCACTTCGTATCAATATATCGTGGAATTACCCCAATAACAGCAATCAAGTCTGTCCCAGACTTCTGCTTGGCTGATTTCATGGGACTGAGAAATTACCTGGGTGGTCTAAATTGGAATGATCTGACTATGGGTCACGTAAGTGGCGTTGGTTGCCAATATGACGTTTTTCAGAGCAAAGTTCTAGCTGCCCAGACAACTTATGTTCCGAGTAGGGAAATTAGATCAAACAAAATTGATCCCAGATGGATAAACAATAGATTAAAACTTCTCAATGATAAAAAAAATAGGCATGGGCAGTTAAGAAAATATATTCAATTAAATGAGAGAAATAAAAAGTGGAATAAGAAAAGCAAAAAGAGATTACGAGGCTAAAGTCACAAGGGATTCGAAGACTAACCCAAAAGTTTCCTTCAGGTATATAGAAGTAAGATTAGGGACAAGATAGTTCCACTCAAAAGTAACTAAGGTCAGATCACAGACAGTGATAAGGAAGTGTGTAAAATTTTTAACACTTACTGCCTCTTCTTTTATACGTGGGAAGATACTAGCGAAATTACAGAAATACTAAATTATATAGAACAAGACAAAAAAATAAGCTATGCATGATTAGGGTAACTAGTGACATGGTCCTCGAACAAATAGAGAAATTAAAACTTAACAAATCTCCCGGCCCTGATGAACTGTTTGCAAACCTTAGGCTAATCTTGACAACATATCACTACAAAACTGGCATAGTGCCAGACAAGTGGAAAAGGGCAAATGTGATACCTATCTACAAAGCAGGAGACAGGTCCTTAGCTTCGAACTATAGATCAATAAGCCTTGCCTCCTGTTGCGAACCCTGAACAAGATAATTGGGTTGAGTGGTTGACGGGCCACTTGGGTACTGCATGTCCAGTATTACTGGGCTGCAGTGCCCGGTGTGACGTCACCACAGTTAATGTCAGGGCGGAGAACCTGGCAAGAGTACGAGGTTGTAATACCTCCACAGTGGGGAAAATTTATAAGAACATAAGAATGGAGGAACACTACAGAAGGCCTACTGGCCCATACAAGGCAGGTCCTTATCAAAACCACCTCTACCCAAAAACTACCCACGACACCAAATAAACCTAGCCCCTCCCACTCTTATATTTGGCCAATCTCTTTTTAAAACTACCCAAGGTCCTAGCCTCGATCACCCTATTCTGAAGACCGTTCCACCCATCTACAACTCTGTTCGAAAACCAGTACTTACTTATGTCCTTTCTAAATCTAAATTTATCCAACTTAAATCCATTATTTCTGGTTCTTACCTGGTTTGGCACCCTCAGTACTTTATTAATATCAACATTGTTTATGCCCATCATCCACTTATACACCTCGATGATATCTCCCCTCATTCTACGTCTCTACAGAAAGTGGAGATTCAAGGCTCTAAGTCTATCTTCATACGGGAGATTCTTTATACAGTAAATCATTTTAGTCATTCTTCTTTGTATGATCTCCAATGTGTTTATATCCATCCTGTAGTGAGACCAAAACTGAGCTGCATAATCCAAATGAGGTCTCACTAGTGATGTATAGAGCTGTAAAATAACTTTTGGACTTCTGTTGCTTACACTTCTTGAAATAAATCCTAGTAATCTGTTAGCCTTATTGCGCACACTTAGGCACTGTCTTGGCTTTAGGTTTCTTCTTACCATGACTCCCAAGTCTTTGTCACATTCTGTATGATCAAGCTCTACTTCACCTAGTTTATAGCTTCGAGGGTTATTTTCATTACCAAGGACTAGTACCTTATACTTATCCACATTAAACTTCATCTGCCATTTTCAGACCAAGACATTAATTTGTCCAAATCCTCCTGTAGATCATTGGTATCCTCCTCAGAATGAATCATACGGCCTGTTTTTGTATCATCAGCAAATTTGCTCATGTCACTTGTAATTCCTTCATGAAGGTCATTAATGTAAATTATGAACAACAGAGGACCCAAAACTGATCCTTGTGGAACGCCACTAGTGACTAATCCCCATTCAGATTTGACCCCATTAATGGAAACTCTGCTTTCTATTGGTAAGCCATGCCTCTATCCATGCTAGAACTTTACCTCCTATACCATGAGCTGCCACCTTTCTTAAGTCTTTTGTGTGGTACTCTATCGAAGGCTTTACTGAAATCCAAATAAACAATATCATACTCTTTATTACTGTCTACTGCCTCAAATGTTTTATTGAAGAACGTCAGTAAATTTGTCAGGCAGGAACGACCTCTCGTGAACCCATGCTTCTAATAATATCAGATATAATTGATTCTAATAATTTGCCTACTATAGATGTCAGGCTAAAGTCAACAATTGTCGAGGCAATTCGTAGCCATCTTGAAAGGCATAAATTTATTAATCTGACTGTCCCCAACTAATAAAATGTTCTTACCTCGATTTTCGGTGTGCATGACGTTCTGCATGGTCTTAGTAGTGATGGTCTTCGCTGGGATGTCTTCACTGTGTCGTTGACAATTGTCTTTGTTGGAAGATCATGGGTGGTCGATTCACATTCGTCTGATAACAAGGAAAAAAAGTTGCTGGCTTTCACAGCAGTCTCCTGGACCTTCTTTATCTTCAGCTTCGTCCCTTGAGTTCCGACTAGCATCCATTCGTTGGTCTGATCATCGGCGACATTGTTCAGAGGAAAATCCTTGCACATACCTTTCAATTGTTGAATTTCTCTTCTTGCTTCCGTTAATTCTGCCTTAAGCTGGAGATATAGCTGCTCGTAGTCGAGGGAAGCCGTCATCATAATCTCGGGTAGCTAAGAATGGAGAGCACACTAGATAAGTCTTCACTGAGCAAAGTACAGGTCACCAGTGAGCAAAGTACAGGTCACCAGTGAGCAAAGTACAGGTCACCACTCTAAAATAATGGTTTCAAATTTGGAAAAAATTAGATTCAGGAAGGATATAGGAAACCACTGATTTGGTGTTATTATGGATGAGTGGAACAAACTCCCGAGTACCGTCACTGAAGCTAAAACGTTGCGTAGTTTTAAAAATAGGTTGGATAAATACATGAGCGGGTGTGAGTTGGACCTGACTAGCTTGAGCTAGTCAGGTCATCCAAGTCACCTATCGGCTTAAGCAGGTAGGTGACTTGGATGTGCCTAGCATGGGCCAGTAGACCTGCTACAGTGTTCCTTCTTTCTTATGTTCTTACACAAAAGCCGTCATTTGCACACCGTAGGTTTGTTTTGGTCGTGTTGCAATACAAATGAAATCCTGTTAAATAGTAAAATTAATAAACTTTAAAACACACAATATTTTTAACTCATGAAAACCCATCACAAATCAATATGCAGTCCCGGGTGTAGTCATCCACTCATCCAGACACTGAGTAGAAAGAGAACACGGCCAGTCAGGTCCAGTTCATGTATTGTACGTGAGTCAAATGAGTGACTGTCCTGCAAATGTACAATTGCAGCTAAATTGAGTGACATTGAAAGACAAAAATACTGCCAAGCGCAAGAAAACTGAAGAACCATTCAGTACACAAAAGCAATGGAAATAAAGAACCCAGTGGAAATAAGTCACTTGTCTGACCTTTTTTTTAGGGTTATCCTAGATAATTTACACACACATGTTATTATGTATTATAATTTGTTTTAACTGAATGGCAAACCTGTCAGTCAACTGCGTCAGTAATAAAAACGCAAATGCAGGTGTTTTTATATGTAATGCCTCCGGCTTAACAGAACTGTTAAGAGATTCACTCTTACCCGACATTGTATATTTGAGCATATTCCAGTAGAATGTCTTTTTATTTTTATTATGAATATTAGCGTAATTTTGTTTGGAAATAGTAATGTATTGTATTTGTTAAACCATTTTGCTGTGCTGTTCATGTAGTGGGAGACCACTAGTCAGACTGCCGGGTACCTGTTTAAGTACTGGTCAGTCTCCCTCAGTCACGTGACCTACATGACGTCGATTCATCCAACTCTGATGATCGTAAGTAGGTTCACACACCCTCTCCTGACAACAAGTAGATTCACACCCTCTCCTGTTTAGGAGTTGAATTTCTCTGTCTATAGATATGCTCTTTTCTGAGTTTATTCAAGTTTATTGAAGTCCTTGTTATTGTTTGTTTGCAATCGTGTCATTACGATTAGAAATTAGAGGATTTTGACTGTATGAGTCTTGAGTATTAAGACAGTATGTCTTGTGGTTATATATATTGCAAAAGAAGAATTCTTAGATCATATGCTAAGTCATGTGAATCTTTATATATAATAAATATAACGATTTTTGCCTTGTTTGGATCAGACTCCTTTCAGTATCTTTAATTTGAAAGTAATTCCTCATATTGAGGAGAGAACGAACCTAAGTAAAGATATCTTGTTACGAGGGGGCCAGACAGGCACCAAGATAAGGCCCTGATCGTAATAAGAACTTTATTACCATGGATACTGTTTCCTTTCTCTTTTTTCCTGAAATTTAGTCAGACTTTGAGGGGAAAGGAGCCGTCCTTGACACCGGAGTGTCTTGTTCCTCGTAAAATATTTTATTTGTTTTAAACAGGAATGAGAGTGGAGGTGGGTAAGGTCCAGGGTAGTGATGTATCGCATATCCGCATCCGCGGAACATCTGCACAATTTCGTACATCCGCAATCAAGTCTCTGTCCCTGACTTCCGCCTGGCTGATTTCATAGGACTGAAAAATTACCTGGGTAGGCTGAACTGGAATGACCTGACAGTGGGTCAGGTAGGTGATGATTGCCAATATGACGTTTTCCAGAGAATAGTTCTAGCTGCTCAGACAGCTTATGTTCCTAATAGGGAAATCAGATCAAACAAAAATGATCCTAAATGGATGAACAATAGATTAAAACATCTCATTGGTCAAAAGAGAGGCATATATAGGCGAATCAAAAGAGGAGAGGGGCAATTAGGTAATCAATATATTCAGTTAAAGAGAGAAATAAAAGGGAATAAGAAAAGCAAAAAGAGACTATGAGGTTAAAGTTGCGAGAGAATCGAAGACTAACCCAAAAGGATTTTCAGGTATACAGAAGTAAGATTAGGGACAAGATAGGCCCACTCAAAAGTCACTCAGGTCAGCTCACCGACAGTGATAAGGAAATGTGTAGAATGTTTAACACTTACTTCCTCTCAGTTTTTACACAGGAAGATACTAGCGATATTCCAGAAATAATTAATTATGTAGAACAGGATGATAGTAAACTATGCACGATTAGGGTCACAAGTGACATGGTCCTTAGACAAATAGATAAATTGAAACCTAACAAATCCCAGGCCCTGATGAACTGTATGCAAGGGTTCTAAAGGAATGTAAAGAGGAGCTTAGCAAACCGTTGGCTAATCTTTTCAACATATCACTGCAAACTGGCATGGTGCCAAATAAGTGGAAAATGGCAAATGTAATACCTATTTTCAAAGCAGGTGACAGGTCCCTAGCTTCGAACTATAGACCAATAAGCCTAACCTCCATAGTGGGAAAATTTATGGAATCAATAATTGCCGAGGCAATTCGCAGCCATCTTGAAAAGCATAAATTAATCAACGAATCTCAGCACGGTTTTACAAAAGGGCGTTCCTGCCTTACAAATTTAATAACTTTTTTCACTAAGGTGTTTGAGGAGGTAGATCATGGTAATGAATATGATATTGTGTATATGGACTTCAGTAAGGCTTTTGATAAAGTCCACATCAGAGACTATTGAGGAAAATTAAGGCACACGGAATAGGAGGAGAAATTTTTCCTGGATAGAGGCATGGTTGACAAATAGGCAGCAGAGAGTTTGCATAAATGGGGAGAAATCAGAGTGGGAAGTGTCACAAGCGGTGTTCCACAGGGGTCAGTATTGGGCCCTTGTTGTTCACAATCTACATAAACGACATAGATGAGGGAATAAATAGCGACATAAGCAAGTTTGCCGATGACACCAAAATAGGCCGTCCAATTCATTCAATTGAGGACATTAGAGCACTCCAGGAAGATTTGAATAGACTGATGCAGTGGTCGGAGAAGTGGCAGATGCAGTTTAATATAGATAAATGCAAAGTTCTAAATATTGGACAGGACAATAACCATGCCACATATAAACTAAATAATGTAGATCTTAATACTACTGATTGCGAAAAGGATTTAGGAGTTCTGGTTAGCAGTAATCTAAAACCAAGACAGCAGTGCATAAGTGTTCGCAATAAAGCGAACAGAATCCTTGGCTTCATATCAAGAAGCATAAATAATAGGAGTCCTCGGGTTGTTCTTCAACTCTATATATCCTTGGTTAGGCCTCATCTAGATTATGCTGCACAGTTTTGGTCACCGTATTACAGAATGGATATAAATGCTCTGGAAAACGTACAAGGAGGATGACTAAGTTAATCCCATGTATCAGAAATCTTCCCTATGAGGATAGACTGAGGGCCATGAATCTGCACTCTCTGGAAAGGCGTAGAATTAGGGGGGATATGATTGAGGTGTATAAGTGGAAAACAGGAATAAATAAAGGTGATGTAAATAGCGTGCTAAAAATATCTAGTATTGACAGGACTCGCAGCAATGGCTTTAAGTTGGATAAATTCAGATTCAGGAAGGATATAGGAAAGCATTGGTTTGGTAATAGAGTTGTCGATGAGTGGAACAAGCTCCCGAGTACAGTTATAGAGGCTAAAACGTTGTGTAGTTTTAAAAATAGGCTAGATAAATATATGAGTGGGTGCGGGTGGGTGTGAGTTGGACCTGACTAGTTTGTGCTACTAGGTCAGATGCCGTGCTCCTTCCTTAAGTGAATGTAACCTGACCTGGATGGGTCGGGGCATTGGCTTAAGCCGGTGGGAGATTTGGACCTGCCTCGCATGGGCCAGTAGGCCTGCTGCAGTGTTCCTTCTTTCTTATGTTCTTATGTACTGCAAACAGATATCCACATCCGAAATCCGCGGAACATCCGCACAATTTCTTACATCCGCATCGGCAAAATAAGTAAGATATCCGCATACACATCCGCATCCGCGGATATCTAAATTTTCACATCCGATACATCTCTAGTCCAGGGTAGTGAGAGTAGAGTAAATGAGAGGTGGTGAGTCACCAGTGACCTCACATTACCTCCATTGGACTCGCACTATCATCGCTCATCTCAATCCTTTTCATTACCCTCTTCATTCTCATTATTATTATTACCTAATTTACCCCCTCCCCATATGACACGCATCACACATTCCACACCACACATCGTACTTTCCATATCACATACTCCACACATAAGAACATAAGAAAGAAGGAACACTGCAGCAGGCCTACTGCCCCATGTAAGGCAGGTCCAAGTCACCTATCGGCTTAAGCCGATAGGTCACATTCACTTAAGGAAGGAGCAAGGCATCAGACCTATTAGCACAAGTATGAGTGAAAAATGGCTTTGAAACCGACAAGTTGAAAATTGAAACACTTATGCAACATATGGGAATCTTTAACACTCCCTCACCTCTCCACACTTTCTCTTTTTTTTTCTCTCTCTCTCTCTCTCTCTCTCTCTCTCTCTCTCTCTCTCTTCTCTCTCTCTCTTCTCTCTCTCTCTCTCTCTCTCTCTTCTCTCTCTTTCTCTCTCTTTCTCTCTCTTTCTCTCTCTTTCTCTCTCTTTCTCTCTCTTTCTCTCTCTTTCTCTCTCTTTCTCTCTCTTTCTCTCTCTTTCTCTCTTTCTCTCTCTTTCTCTTTCTCTTTCTCTTTCTCTTTCTCTTTCTCTTTCTCTCTCTTTCTCTCTCTTTCTCTTTCTCTCTCTCTCTCTCTCTCTCTCTCTCTCTCTCTCTCTCTCTCTCTCTCTCTCTCTCTCTCTCTCTCTCTCTCTCCCCTCACAGCTACACACATGAATATGCACAGTAAAGAAGGGAGGCCCATGACAATACGAAAATGACATAGCAGCGAAAGCCAAAGCTGACCCGAAGCTGTTGTACAGCCACATCAGGAGGAAAACAACAGTCAAGGACCAGGTGATCAGGCTGAGGAAGGAAGGTCACAAGAAACGACCGCGAAGTATGTGAGGAACTCAACATGAGATTCAAAGAAGTGTTCACAGAGGAGACAGAAGGGACTCCAGAAAGACGGAGAGGTGGGGTACACCATCAGGTGTTGGACACAATACATACAACCGAGGAAGAAGTGAAGAGGCTGCTAAGTGAGCTAGATACCTCAAAGGCGATGGGGCCGGATAACATCTCTCCATGGGTACTGAAAGAGGGAGCAGAGGTGCTGTGTGTACCATTAACAATCTTCAACAAATCTATCGAAACAGGGCGACTACCTGAGGTATGGAAAACAGCAAATGTAGTCCCAATTTTTTAAAAAAAAAGACAGACACGAAGCATTAAACTACAGACCAGTGTCACTGACATGTATAGTATGCAAAGTCAAGGAGAAGATAATCAGAAGAGTGGTGACACACCTAGAAAGGAATAAGCTTAACGACAGCCAGCACGGTTTCAGGGACGAGAAATCTTTTGTCACAAACCTACTGGAGTTCTATGACAGGGTGACAGCAGTAAGACAAGAGAGAGGGGTGGGTAGATTGCATTTTCTTGGACTGTAAGAAGGCGTTTGACACAGTTCCACACAAGCAATTAGTGCAAAAACTGGAGGATCAGGCAGGTATAACAGGGAAGGCACTGCAATGGATTAGGGAATACCTGTCAGGAAGACAACGAGTCATGGTACGTGGCGAGTAGGCGCCTGTGATGAACGGGGTTCCACAGGGGTCAGTCCTAGGACCGGTGCTGTTTCTGGTATTTGTGAACATGATGGAAGGAATAGACTCCGAAGTGTTCCTGTTTGCAGATGATGTGAAGTTGATAAGAATTCAATTGGACGAGGACCAGGTAGAACTACAAAGGGATCTTGACAGGCTGCAGGTCTAGTCTAGCAACTGGCTCCTGAGGTGCACATCAACCAAATAACTGTTCAATCATACAGGTGTCTAGCAAACCTATGAACAGCATTACAGAGAGGAGAAGAGAGGATGAACCAGCAAGACTAGACCTAGTATTCACTTTGAGTAGTTCAGACATAGAGCACATCACATATGAAAGGCCCCTCGGAGCTAGTGATCATGTGGTTCTGAGTTTCGAATACATAGTTACATATGTAGAGGGAGGCAGGATGGGAGAAGCCAAACTACAAAAGAGGGAACTACACAGACATGAGGAATTTAATGGACGAGGTTCAGTGGGACAGAGAACTGGCAGGAAAATCAGTAAATGAAATGATGGAATATTTGACAACAAAATGCAATTAAGCAAAAAAGAGGTGCGTGCCCAGAGGTGTAGAGAGACCAACACTAAGTGTGCTAGAGAAAGGAAAAAATATAGAAGACAAAGAACTCACGAAAATAAGGAAATTAGTCGAAGAACCATTAATGAATATGCACAGACAGGGAGGAAGGCCCAGCAGCAGTTCGAAAATGACATAGCAGCAGAAGCCAGTTCTGACCCAGAAGCTGTTGTACAGCCACATCAGGAGGAGAACAACAGTCAAGGACCAGGTGATCAGGTTGAGGAAGGAAGGAGGGAGATCACAAGAAATGACCGAGAAGCGTGTGAAGAGCTCAACATGAAATTTGAAGAAGTATTTGCAGTGGGGATAGAAATTACTCCAGAAACCCAAAACAATGTGATGCACCAACAAGTGCTGGAAGCAATACACAATACAGGATGCCAAGTGAACTAGATACCTCTAAGGTGATGAGACTGGACAACATCTCTCCGTGGGTCCTGAGAGAGGAAGCAGAGGTGCTGTGTGTGCCACTAACAATAATTTTCAACACATCTATCAAAATAGGGTGACTACCTGAGGTGTGGAAGACAGGAAATGTAGTCCCAAGTTTTAAGAAAGGAAACAGACACGCAGCATTAAACTACAGACCAGTGTGGTGGAGCACCTAGAAAGGTTATGATCTTATTCATAAGAACATAAGAAAGAAGGAACACTGCAGCAGGTCCAAGTCTCCCACCGGCTTAAGCCAATGCCCCGACCCAGCCAGGTCAGGTTACATTCACTTAAGGAAGGAGCACAGCATCTAGTCAGGTCCAACTCAACCACCACCCATTTATATTTATCTAGCCTATTTTAAACTACACAACGTTTTAGCCTCTATAACTGTACTCGGAGTTTGTTCCACTCATCGACAACTTTATTACCAAACCAATGCTTTCCTATATCCTTCCTGAATCTGAATTTATCCAACTTAAAGCCATTGCTGCGAGTCCTGTCATTATATTTCCTTAACTGATTATTCAATTATAGCGAGTGCAGTCACGTCATTATAGATCACCTTTATTTAGGATTTAATCCTTTTTCTAAATTACTACTAATATACCTCAATCATATCCTCCCATATCCAAATCTTCTTGGAGTGCTCTAATGTCCTCATTTGAATGAATTGGACGGCCTATTTTAGTGTCATCGGCAAACTTGCTTATGTCGCTATTTATTCCCTCCTCTATGTCGTTTATGTAGATTGTGAACAACAAGGGGCCCAATACTGACCCCTGTGGAACACCGCTTGTGACGCTTCCCCACTCTGATTTCTCTACATTTATGCAAACTCTCTGCTGCCTATTTGTCAACCATGCCTCTATCCAGGAAAAAATTTCTCCTCCTATTCCGCGTGCCTTAATTTTCCTCAATAGTCTCTGATGTGGGACTCTATCAAAAGCCTTACTGAAGTCCATATACACAATATCATATTCATTACCATGATCTACCTCCTCAAATACCTTAGTAAAAAAAGTTATTAAATTTGTAAGGCAGGAACGCCCTTTTGTAAAACCGTGCTGAGATTCGTTGATTAATTTATGCTTTTCAAGATGGCTTACGAATTGCCTCGGCAATTATTGATAACATAAATTTTCCCACAATGGAGGTTAGGCTTATTGGTCTATAGTTCGAAGCTAAGGACCTGTCTCCTGCTTTGAAAATAGGTATTACATTTGCAATTTTCCACTTATCTGGCACCAAGCCAGTTTGCAGTGATATGTTGAAAAGATTAGCCATAGGTTTGCTAAGCTCCTCTTTACATTCCTTTAGAACCCTTGCATACAGTTCATCAGGGCCTGGGGATTTGTTAGGTTTTAATTTATCTATTTGCCTAAGGACCATGTCACTTGTGACCCTAATCGTGCATAGTTTACTATCGTCTTGTTCTACATAATTTATTATTTCTGGAATATCGCTAGTATCTTCCTGTGTAAAAACTGAGAGGAAGTAAGTGTTAAAAATTCTACACATTTCCTTATCACTGACGGTGAGCTGACTTGAGTAACTTTTGAGTGGGCCTATCTTGTCCCTAATCTTACTTCTGTATACCTGAAAAAATCCTTTTGGGTTAGTTTTCGATTCTCTTGCAACTTTAACCTCAAGTCTCTTTGCTTTTCTTATTCCCTTTTTTCTCTTTTTAACTGAATATATTGATTACTTAATTGCCCCTCTCCTCTTTTGATTCGCCTATATATGCCTCTCTTTTGACCAATGAGATGTTTTAATCTATTGTTCATCCATTTAGGATCATTTTTGTTTGATCTGATTTCCCTATTAGGAACATAAGTTGTCTGAGCAGCTAGAACTATTCTCTGGAAAACGTCATATTGACAATCACCACCTACCTGACCCACTGTCAGGTCATTCCAGTTCTGCCCACCCAGGTAATTTTTCAGTCCTATGAAATCAGCCGGGCAAGACAGGTGCAAAAGATAGAGAATCAGGCAGGTATAACAAGGAAGGACTGCAATGTGTCAGAGAACACCTGACAGGAAGGCAACAATGAGTCAGGGTACGTGACGAGGTGTCAAAGTGGGCGCCTGTGGAATATGTGAATGACACGATGGAAGGGATAGATTCAGAAGTGCACTGTTTGCAGACAATATGAAGCTAATGATTATTAAATTGGATGAGGATCAGGCAGGACTACAAAGGGATCTGGATAGGCCGCAAGCCTGGTCCAGAAAATGGCTCCTGGAGTTTAACCCCACCAAGTGCAAAGTCATGAAAATTGGGGAAGGGCAAGGAAAACCGCAGACAGAGTACAGGCTAGGTGGCCAAAGACTGCAAACCTCACTTAAGGAGAAGGATCTCGTGGTGAGTATAATACCGAGCACATCTCCTGAGGCACACATCAACTAAATAGCTGCTGCAGCATATGGGCGCCTAGCGAACCTAAGAATAGCATTTCGGCACTTCGGTATGGAATCGTTCAGGACTCCGTACACCGTGTACATCAGGCCTATATTAGAGTGCGCAGCACCAGTATGGAACCCACACTTGGTCAAGCATGTCAAGAAATTAGAGAAAGTGCAAAGGTTTGTAACATGACTAGTCCCAGAGCTAAGGGGTATGTCCTAAGAGGAGAGGTTAAGGGAAATTGACCTGACGACACTGCGGGACAGAGGGGACATGATAACGACATATAAAATACTGAGAGGAATTGACAAGGTGGGTAGGGACAGGATGTTTCAGAGATGGGACACACCATCAGAGTGTGACTCAGATGAGTCACAGGGATGTTAGGAAGTATTTCTTCAGTCAGAGTTGTCAGGAAATGGAATAGTCTGGAGAGTGACGTAGTGGAGGCAGAATCCATGCATGACTTTAAGAAGAGGTACGATAAATCTCATGGAGCAGAGAGTGGACCTAGTAGTAACCATTGAAGAGGCGGGGGCAGGAGCTATGATTCGACCCCTGCAACCACAATTAGGCGAGTGTACACACAAACACACGCACACACAAAACAACAAATGGTACACTCCTGGTTGTAAGATGCATCCAAAAGAATTACAATAAACTGATTATTTAACGTGATTTAAGGGTAATAAAAACCTCACTCTTGTAAACATCATGAGAGCGAATGTGTTCGTACACACTGACTCTCCTCCCTCGTCCAATCATGAGGCACCGTTTTAATGTTTGAAGCGCCGCCACTGTGAGGGTGGTGGAAGTTATTGGAACCATCCCAAGATGCCGAGAATGGGTTCAATTTTCCTCATAGGACACCTGCACTTGCCAATTATTTTAAGAATGTAATCTTAGTTACCGTACACCAGCACTGAAAATTTGAAGCCATTCGGATGAGGTCTCGAGTTAAGAGTGAAAAAAAAAAGTGAGGAAAAAAAGTTCTAGCAACCATTTAAAGGTTTCCCCTTCAGAGTTACCTTATTGTATATTGCTTTAGGTGGAAAGAGAGAAAGGGATCCACCAGGTGGCTCAGTGGTAGCACATTAAACTCAAAACCGAGGAGCCCCGGTTCTTCTCATTTGAGGAAGGTGGCAGAGGACATACTTAACTTCAATACCAACTTGTAGATGTACAAGAATGGTTTACAGTACCGACAAAATGAAAATAAAGACACATGTGCAAACATCTGGGTATCTTTGTTGTAGACGTTTCGCCATCCAGTGCCTTTATCAATACAGATTATATCAAGCAGACTATGCCCTCATCTGCTACCCGTTTCTTTCCACCTGACGATTAATATATAAGTGCCAGCCTCCTTGCCTGTGCGCCAGAATCTACACGACTACGGTGCTGAACACACCAACTCCAAGGCTAGGGACTGATTACCTCATCTATTCTATATAGTTCTACTGTCTTCAAATTATGTCCTAGAATCTGTTTTGATAGTCACTGGAGGGCGAAACATCTACAATAAAGATACCCAGATGTTGCATGTGTTTATGTTCACCAACTTGTAGATAAGAAGGAAGAAGTGACAGGAATAAGGAAGAAGTGACAGGAATAAGGAAGAAGTGACAGGAATAAGGAAGAAGTGACAGGAATAAGGAAGAAGGAGTTAAAAGAAAAGCGAGCAGAATGGAGGAGGAAGAGTATAATAAAGTGGGTAAGAAGATTGAGGACCGAGGAAAAGGAATGAAGTAACGAAAGAGGAAAGAACGGAGAAAATGAAAGAATAACCGGAGTAGGGCAAAATAAGAAACAAAAATAATAGGAATCAGATGAAAAGGGAAGAAAAAGAATTGTAAGAAAAAAGGAGAAAGCAAGAAATAGAAAAAAAAGTATAAACAGAGGACCAACTGAGAAGAAAACCATGAAAGAAGAAAACAAAGGCAGAGAAAGAAAAAAAGGAAAGAAGGAAATGGAAAACAGATAATGTGAAGGAAGTATAAGAAGACATAAGAGAGAATAAGTGTGAGAGAGCAGGTTCAGATGCTTCTTGATAGGTAAACACACGAGCGTCACTCACGGCGCCAAACCCTCGATGACGTCAAGCCTAGAGTAAGCATTACGCTTTTATATATTTGTTTTGGGATGGGTGGGGAAGGATGTAGTCCTTAGTTTGTTCTGACCACAATAGTTAACAGCAATAATAACAGCTAATTATTTTGTTTTTGTGCGTTAACGACTTGCCATGTAACGTGTCGATCATGTACGCAGTAGATGGTCGCTCTCTGCGTTTACCCATACTAGTTAGCACACTGTACATGATACTTCTGTTTACTCAGATTATGTACTGTGTAGAATGTATGTAGATGGTTGCTAGTTGCGTTTACCTATTTGTAGGTCCTGGCTGCATGAGTTCCAACTTAAGTTACTTTTCCAATAGTCTTAAAAGGTATTTCTGACACTTCTTAAGAGTATTTCCGACTGTTCTTGGTATTTTTTTTATCATTCCTGGAGTATTTCTCGGTTTCTAGAATAATTTGGACAGTTTCTCTCGTATTTCTGACCGTTCCTCTGGCATTTCCGACCGTTCCTCTGGCATTTCCGACCGTTCCTCTGGCATTTCCGACCGTTCCTCTGGCATTTCCGACCGTTCCTCTGGCATTTCGACCGTTCCTCTGGCATTTCCGACCGTTCCTCTGGCATTTCCGACCGTTCCTCTGGCATTTCCGACCGTTCCTCTGGCATTTCCGACCGTTCCTCTGGCATTTCCGACCGTTCCTCTGGCATTTCCGACCGTTCCTCTGGCATTTCCGACCGTTCCTCTGGCATTTCCGACCGTTCCTCTGGCATTTCCGACCGTTCCTCTGGCATTTCCGACCGTTCCTCTGGCATTTCCGACCGTTCCTCGGCTATTTTCGACCGTTTCTAGGATATTTCTGACCTTTCCTCGGGTATTTCCAATCTGACTTTCGGGTATTCTCGTTCAACCCACTTGTATTTCTGACTGGTGGGTATTTCCCACCACCACCATATCTTCCTCCTCCTCCTCCTCTTGCCTGTAATTCCGCATGTTTTATTTTCAAATTACATGTATCCGAGAAGGAATATGTCCGTAACCATGATGCATAAACATAAAGTAGGCCTATATCTGGACCTAAAGTTTATCGGGAGGTACTTTATTGATCAGGGAAGTTTTTTATTATTGTGGTGTAAGTTATAAGATGCGTCTTTGATGATGATATTGAGGAATCCAGTTAAAACAAACTGTAAAGAGAATCTTTAACCTGCTCATGCAATCATGGCGACTAGAAAACTTCTCCAATGTTATATAATTTAAAAACAATCAACAAAACGTTGAAGTTGCCACTGCCAGCTTCACCCGAATCAAATGCGTGACCCTCACACTAACAATCACTCGCAGAAGCCACTGAAGGAGTTATCTACGACCTGTGTTAACACAACCTTCCCTAGTGAACGATAAACATGCGTCACAATTATCCTTCAAACTCTGAGATAAGTCCAGAACAGTGTCAGTCAGTGCTCACTGCTGTCCTGGGTCACCGTACCAGGACAACTGTCAGTCAGTGCTCACTGCTGTCCTGGGTCACCGTACCAGGACAACTGTCAGTCAGTGCTCACTGTTGTCCTGGGTCACCGTACCAGGACAACTGTCAGTCAGTGTTCACTGCTGTCCTGGGTCACCGTACCAGGACAACTGTCAGTCAGTGCTCACTGCTGTCCTGGGTCACCGTACCAGGACAACTGTCAGTGCTCACTGCTGTCCTGGGTCACCGTACCAGGACAACTGTCAGTCAGTGTTCACTGCTGTCCTGGGTCACCGTACCAGGACAACTGTCAGTCAGTGCTCACTGCTGTCCTGGGTCACCGTACCAGGACAACTGTCAGTGCTCACTGCTGTCCTGGGTCACCGTACCAGGACAACTGTCAGTCAGTGCTCACTGCTGTCCTGGGTCACCGTACCAGGACAACTGTCAGTCAGTGCTCACTGCTGTCCTGGGTCACCGTACCAGGACAACTGTCAGAGTTCACTTGTCTGTCACGTACCGGACATGCACTCGTCACTTGTCCGTCCGTGCCAGCAATGTCAGTCAGTACTGTGTCCGGTCCTGTACCAGGACATGAGTCAGTCCATCTGTCCTGGTACCTGAATGATCCATCACGGTACCTGTGAATGATCCATCACGGTACCTGTGAATGATCCATCACGGTACCTGTGAATGATCCATCACGGTACCTGTGAATGATCCATCACGGTACCTGTGAATGATCCATCACGGTACCTGTGAATGATCCATCACGGTACCTGTGAATGATCCATCACGGTACCTGTGAATGATCCATCACGGTACCGGTGAATGATCCATCACGGTACCGGTGAATGATCCATCACGGTACCGGTGAATGATCCATCACGGTACCGGTGAATGATCCATCACGGTACCGGTGAATGATCCATCACGGTACCGATGAATGATCCATCACGGTACCGGTGAATGATCCATCACGGTACCGGTGAATGATCCATCACGGTACCGATGAATGATCCATCACGCGTCATACAAAACTAACACTTGACTTTTCCCTTGATTAATAAATTCCCTGAAATTTGACACGGCCTATTGGTTGTCAGTATGTGGAACTGTGTGTGTGTGTGTGTGTACTCACCTATTTGTGATTGCAGGTGTCGATTCATAGCTCCTGGCCCCGCCTCTTCACTAACCGTTACTAGGTCCTCTCTCTCCCTGCTCTGAGATTTATCAAACCTCGTCTTAAACTATGTATGGTTCCTGCCTCCACTACGTCACATTCTAGACTATTCCACTTCCGGACAACTCTGACTGAAATGCTTCTTAACATCCCTTTGACTCATCGAAGTCTTCAACTTCCAATTGTGACCCCTTGTTTCTGTGTCCCATCTCTGGAACATTGTCTTTGTCCACCTTGTCAATTCCTCGCTGTATTTTATATGTCGTTATCATGTCTCCCCTAACCCTCCTGTCCTCCAGTGTCGTCAGGCCGATTTCCCTTAACCTTTCTTCGTAGGACAATTCCCTTAGCTCTGGGACTAGTCTTGTGCAAACCTCTGCACTTTCTCTAATTTCCTGACGTGCTTGACAAGGTGTGGGTTCCAAACTGGTGCTGCATACTCCAGTATGGGCCTGACGTATATGGTGTACAGAACGCCTTCTTGCAGTCCAAGAAAATGCAGTCTATCCACCCCACTCTCTCGTGTCTTCCGTTACCTTGTCAAAAAACTCCAGTAGGTTTATGACAGGATTTTCCTTCCCTGAAACCGTGCTTTTTGTTGTTTAAAAATTTGTGTTTTTCTAGGTGCTCCACCACTCTCTCTTGATGATCTCCATGACTTTGCATACTATACAATCAAGGGGCTCTTGATCTAGGGAATTGGATCTGTGCTCCAGTTCCCTGAATTAAGCCTGAATACCTTCCATCATCCCCCACAGGTGCTGTATAATCCTACGGGTTTAGAGCTTCCCCACAATAATAATAATAATAATATGTTTGAGAGCTCTGCGTATTTGCAGCCCAGAGTTCACTGAGGAAATATTAATTATTTATGAAATAGAATATGATTTAAAATATCCCAAAAAAATATACTTGACAGATTTTTAACATCGCCAGAAGTTCATCATTCTACAGTTCAAAAAAAGGACAAAGAAACATATTGAACGAAGACTGTGTTGGTTCTACCTTTATTTTGAAAAAGTCGGGAAGGTTATATTAAGCAATTCTATGGTTAAGCGATATATAATTGAAAAAAGCTTCATAAAAAAATAATATTGCAATATGAATATACGTTCAGGGTTGTATAAATTAGATTCACTTATAATGAATAGATTTTGTGAGGACTTTAAACCATGCCTATGTCACCCTCAATTTTTTTTTTTACATATGACCTGACTAAATCTTCGTACTCACTGAGCGTGGGAGTGTAGTGGCCGACAGCCACACTTGTCCTCAAAGATTTGTTAAGTTATACCATGAATTAAGGAAAGATTCTAGACTTCACCTTACGAAACAGACAAAGCAAATGCGATAGTAATTATGGACAAGATAGATTATAGGGGGGAAATGAACATGTTGTTAGAAGACTGGGGAACTTAGGTGCTTCTTAAAATGCTCGCCAGTATGACGTTTTCTAGTGTTGCTTCCACTATGGAGTTTCTCTTTGCGATGAAGAACTGTTGATAGGAGTATAAGCGTGTCTACCTTTTCTTCAGTCACAACTAAATGCTAAAACAGGAGACAGCTAAACTACAAGAAGCAGGAGGTTAAAACAGACGGCTAAAATATGAAGTTGGAGGAGGAGGAGAAAGAGGAAGAGGATTAAGTAAGAGGAGGTGTGTAGTGGTTGTAGGTTATTGAAAAGCTGAGTAACCATAACAATGTACTCTCAGGGCCGCTCCATAACAACAACAACAATAACAAAACAATTATAAATGACTGAACCAAACAAACAGTATTCAATCCTCCTACTGCTCCCAACCCCTTACATTCCTCCTTTCCTAAATTACATTATATCATCCAACTTATAAATCCAACCTATCTGGAGGTTTGACAACTCTGCTGGAACGCCGGAGAATTGGAGGGTTTGCGCTGTCCTGAGGTGCCTCCTCTTCTCTCACCCGGCTGGTTCCTTAGCAAACCTCCCAGGAGGTTCTTCCTGTATGCTAACCTGCTCTTTAAGTTTATTACCATTATTATCTGTTGTGGCCAGTTCCTCTAAACCACTCCTTACTGCTTCTGGTACTGTTG
>WNWK01013855.1:0-53680 GCA_009830355.1 Cherax destructor | reverse complement strand
CTGCTTGACACTTTCCAAAATCATTCATTACTTTAATTAAACGAAAGCATCAAGAATCTTTATAGTCACAGATGAAATTTTATATGATTAAATTAGTGAGGATATACCAACAAGTCGCACTGTTTCAGGTGTGTACCATTTACCAAAGAGAGATATCTATTAACCACCAAAATAATGTTTTGAATTGTCAACAATAAAACTGAAAAAAAACCGCCATTCAATGTGGCCATGAAGTGGGATTTATGCGGTCCAACACATATGTGTAAACATAGCGACAACGAGTCACGGAACGTGACGAGGTGTCAGAGTGGCCGCCTGTGACGAGTGGGGTTCCACAGGGTCTTTCCTAGGACCAGTGCTGTTTTTGGTATATGTAAATGACATGACGGAAAGGATAGACTCAGAAGTGTCTCTGTTTGCAGATGATGTGAAGTTAATAAGAAGAATTAAATCGAATGAGGAACAGGCAGAACTACAAAGAGACCTGGACAGGCTACAAGCTTGGTCCAGCAACTGGTTCCTCGATTTTAACCCCGCCAAATGCAAAAGCCATGAAGGTCGAGGAAGGGCAAAGAAGACCGCAGACAGAGTATAGGCTAGGTGGCCAAAGACTGCAAACTTCACTCAAGAAATTTTTTTGGGGTGAATATAATACCGAGCACATCTCCTGAAGCACACATCAACCAGATACCTGCTGCAGCCTATAGGCGTCTGAAAAATCTAAGAATAGCGTTCCGATACCTCAGTAAGGAATCGTTCAAGACTCAGTACACCGTGTACGTCAGACCCATAGTGGAGTATGCAGCACCAGTTTGGAACCCACACCTGGTCAAGCACGTCTAGACTTTAGAGAAAGTGCAAAGGTTTGCAACAAGACTAGTCCAAGAGCTAAGGGAATGTCCTACGAAGAAAGGTTAAGGGAAATCGGCCTGACGACACGAGGACAGGAGGGTTAGGGGAGACATGATAACGACATATACTGCGAGAAATTGACAAAGTGGACAGAGACAGAATGTTCCGGAGATGGAACACAGAAACAAGGGGTCACATTAGAAGTTGAAGACTGAGATGAGTCAGAGGGATGTTAGGAAGTATATATTCAGTCATAGAGTTGTCAGGAAGTGGAACAGTCTGAAAAGTGACGTAGTGGAGGCAGGAACCATACATAATTTTAAGATGAGGTTTGATAAAGCTCATGGAGCAGGGAGAGAGAGGACCTAGTAGTGATTAGCAAAAAGGCGGGGCCAGGAGCTATGAATCGACCCCTGCAACCACAAATGGTGAGTGACCTTCGGATCATCTGAGTCACACCTGTACCTTTCTACATGCCACGGACGTGATAGTTGGCTGTGACCTTGGTGCCCGTCCAACGTCTTCAAGGCTTTTCTTGTAGGGTTCACTGGGCTGTAGTAACCCTTCATGCAACACCAGCAACATATGGGCGCAATACTGGATATGTGGCATCATTCCTGTATATTGTGCGTATTATTATATTCACGATATTATGAAATCTACATTTATTTTGACGGTCGCAAAAAAAAAAAAAGTAACTGTGACAATAGAAGCTCGTCGCAGTTCCTTTTACTATGTGACCTCGTGTTGCAGGGGTCACACCACACATGATTTGCATGCAAATTTAAACGCTGCGTATATTCGCCAAGACACCACTGCCAGACATGTCATGCTCATTTTATTAATATATTTATGTTTAAGTGTGCAGTTGTCTAGCTGTATATAACCTAATCTAAAGTAACCAAAAAATGTTTACTATAAGCGTTGAGAAACTGACGCATAAAAAGGAACGATGTAAAATTTCAACAAATTCTTATTTTCAAGAAGACAGATCGCTGCCAGGCGCCCTTATTTTGCTTCTTGGTGACGATATATAACCTACAGAAATACAAATAGAATTTTGGGGAAAAATAGGAGAACGCTCAGAAATTAACGCTAAGTAATATGTAAGAAAAAGAACTGTATAATATGAGGCTAAGTTGGACAGTGATTATGGGTTCCAAAATGGAATATCCACTGACTATCTTCCCATGCCTACCATCATCTTATTGTATCTTGATGCAGCCCATAGCAGGAAAAGACCGGCCTCTGAAACAAGACAGTAATACTTGTACCCTTCACCAGGGCAGGAAGGTTACACCAGGGCTACCAGGGCAGGAAGGCTACACCAGGGATACCAGGGCAGGAAGGCTACACCAGGGCTACCAGGGCAGGAAGGCTACACCAGGGATACCAGGGCAGGAAGGCTACATCTGGGCAGGAAGGCTACAAAAGTTGTACCAGGGCAGGAAGGCTACACCAGGGCTACCAGGGCAGGAAGGCTACATCTGGGCAGGAAGGCTACATCTGGGCAGGAAGGCTACATCTGGGCAGGAAGGCTACAAAAGTTGTACCAGGGCAGGAAGGCTACATCTGGGCAGGAAGGCTACAAAAGTTGTACCAGGGCAGGAAGGCTACACCAGGGATACCAGGGCAGGAAGGCTACATCTGGGCAGGAAGGCTACAAAAATTGTACCAGGGCAGGAAGGCTACACCAGGGCTACCAGGGCAGGAAGGCTACATCTGGGCAGGAAGGCTACAAAAGTTGTACCAGGGCAGGAAGGCTACACCAGGGCTACCAGGGCAGGAAGGCTACATCTGGGCAGGAAGGCTACACCAGGGCTACCAGGGCAGGAAGGCTACATCTGGCAGGAAGGCTACAAAAGCTGTACCAGGGCAGGAAGGCTACACCAGGGCTACCAGGGCAGGAAGGCTACATCTGGGCAGGAAGGCTACAAAGCTGTACCAGGGCAGGAAGGCTACACCAGGGCTACCAGGGCAGGAAGGCTACACCAGGGCTACCAGGGCAGGAAGGCTACACCAGGGATACCGGGGCAGGAAGGCTACACCAGGGTTACCAGGGCAGGAAGGCTACATCTGGGCAGGAAGGCTACAAAAGCTGTACCAGGGCAGGAAGGCTACACCAGGGCTACCAGGGCAGGAAGGCTACACCAGGGCTACCAGGGCAGGAAGGCTACACCAGGGATACCAGGGCAGGAAGGCTACACCAGGGCTACCAGGGCAGGAAGGCTAAACCACACTGCAGACGACAGTATCACTTATGGTGCTAAACTTGTAAGACTTGTGCACAACAATTGCGTGTTAGAAACACACAAGTCATACCATGAGTTAATAACTTTCATCATTACTGTTTTATTAACGAAGCCTAACCAATGTTATTATCACATAGCTGAGGATTAACATTATGTTAATGCTGAGCTATGTGACACTGCATCAAGGGCGCCAGGTATGTGTGGTGTCTCTCTTGAATAACTATGCGGAAATGTATCAACTTTTATAACTGCACATAAAGGCAAAATGCACAAATACAGAAAAAAAGTTATTTAACGACACAATTAAAGACTGTAAGGGTAAGGTTACACGTGACGTACTTACAGAGTTGGTCGTGATGATCGTCTTCTTGGTCTCCTCATGATTGTAAGTGGTGGCAGCTCGCTACCTCCAGCAGTAGCGCCGCCATCAACACCTGAGGCAGCTTGCTACCTCCAGCAGTAGCGCCGCCATCAACACCTGAGACAGCTCGCTACCTCCAGCAGTAGTGCCGCCATCAACACCTGAGGCAGCTCGCTACCTCCAGCAGTAGCGCCGCCATCAACACCTGAGGCAGCTCGCTACCTCCAGCAGTAGCGCCACCATCAACACCTGAGGCATCTCGCTACCTCCAGCAGTAGCGCCACCATCAACACCTGAGACAGCTCGCTACCTCCAGCAGTAGTGCCGCCATCAACACCTGAGGCAGCTCGCTACCTCCAGCAGTAGCGCCGCCATCAACACCTGAGGCATGTCGCTACCTCCAGCAGCAGCGCCACCATCAACACCTGAGACAGCTCGCTACCTCCAGCAGTAGCGCCGCCATCAACCCCTGAGACAGCTCGCTACCTCCAGCAGTAGCGCCGCCATCAACACCTGAGACAGTTCGCTACCTCCAGCAGTAGTGCCACCATCAACACCTGAGACAGCTCGCTACCTCCAGCAGTAGTGCCACCATCAACACCTGAGACAGCTCGCTACCTCCAGCAGTAGCGCCACCATCAACACCTGAGACAGCTCGCTACCTCCAGCAGTAGTGCCACCATCAACACCTGAGACAGTTCGCTACCTCCAGCAGTAGCGCCGCCATCAACACCTGACACAGCTCGCTACCTCCAGCAGTAGTGCCACCATCAACACCTGAGACAGCTCGCTACCTCCAGCAGTAGTGCCACCATCAACACCTGAGACAGCTCGCTACCTCCAGCAGTAGTGCCACCATCAACACCTGAGACAGCTCGCTACCTCCAGCAGTAGTGCCACCATCAACACCTGAGACAGCTCGCTACCTCCAGCAGTAGTGCCACCATCAACACCTGAGACAGCTCGCTACCTCCAGCAGTAGTGCCGCCATCAACACCTGAGACAGCTCGCTACCTCCAGCAGTAGTGCCACCATCATCACCTGAGACAGCTCGCTACCTCCAGCAGTAGTGCCGCCATCAACACCTGAGACAGCTCGCTACCTCCAGCAGTAGTGCCACCATCAACACCTGGCATTAACACAACTTACAATTATTATTACGATAATGACACCAGTTTACAAGGTGACTTACACTTATGACCAGTAATAATAATAATGTTGACCAGTAATAATAATAATTATACATGCTGCTAAAATAATTTATCTTTCATTAGAAATTAAAGAAAATTAACCTAGGCAATATTTTCGCATAAATGGAGACCATCATTAGACCAGTAAATAACAACAGCAGTCAAACATAAACAGAAACAAATAAATATATACAGAAAGAGAGATAAGGGAAGAACTGGCTGAGAGAGTTGCACTTCCGTTTGACGATTAGCGAACGAAGGATCGAACTTCCATTACTCCTTATACTGAATAGCCCCCACGGGTTGTATCGCTTCACATAAATATAGGAATCGACCTTCCTATGAGACCCTCTTCAGCAGATCGGATCTCAGATCTCAGTTAGGGTTCGAAATATACAAATATTTCTTTATTTATGCTTCTATTTACATATAGTGTTCTCCTGATAAATGTTTATGACATTGATGCTCAACACACACACACACACACACACACACACACACACACACACTCATACACACACACACGACGTGGTACTGGAAAACCTGATGCACCAACATGTCAGGGACACGACCAGAGATAGAGGAGAGGACGAACCAGCAAGGCTGGACCTTGTATTCACCCTGAATAGCTCAGATATCGAGGACATAACACACGAGAGCCCCCTGGGAGCCAGTGACCATATGGTGCTGAGCTTTGAGTACATAGTAGAGCTACAGGTGGAGAGGGAAAACGGTGCTGAAAGAGACATACCAGACTATAAAAGAGGGGACTACACAGGTATGAGGAATTTCCTGCAGGAGATTCTTTGGGAAAGGGAAATGGAAGGACAGTCAGTAAATGAAATGATGGAATACGTAGCGACAAAGTGCAAGGAGGCAGAGGAACGGTTTATACCCAAAGGAAAAAGAATAAATGGGAAGACAAGAAAGAGCCCCTGGTTTACCCAAAGATGCAGGGAGGCAAAGACTCAGAGTGCCAGAGAATGGAAAAGGTACAGAAGGCAAAGAACCCAAGCAAACAAGGAGATTAGTCGAAGAGCTAGAAACGAGTATGCACAGGTACGGAGGGAGGCCCAGAAACAGTACGAAAACGACATAGCATCGAAAGTCAAGTCTGACCCGAAACTGATGTACAGCCACATCAGAAGGAAGACAACAGTAAAGGATCAGGTGATAAGGCTGAGGAGGGAAGATGGGGAACTCACAAGTAATGATCAAGAGGTATGTGAGGAGCTCAACTCGAGGTTTAGGGAAGTATTCACAGTGGAGGAAGGAAGGCAGTTGGGTAGACAGGACGGGGTTCATCACCAACAAGGGATGTATCGAGTGCTGGAGGGATTACACACATCTGAGGGGGAGGTGAAGCAGTTACTCAGTGACCTTGATACCTCAAAGGCAATGGGTCCGGACAATATCTCACCATGAGTCCTTCGGGAAGGAGCTGAGGTTCTGAGTGTGCCACTTACCAAAATTTTCAACACATCCCTTGAAACTGGGCAGCTACCTGAGATATGGAAAAGGCCAACGTAGTCTCCATCTTTAAAAAGGAGACAGAAAAGAGGCACTAAACTACAGACCGGTGTCACTTACATGTATAGTGTGCAAAGTCTTGGAGAAAATCATCAGAAAAAGAATGGTGGAGCATCTGGAGCAGAACAGGTTAATCAACGCCAGACAGCACGGTTTCAGGGAAGGCAAATCCTGTGTAACAAACCTCCTGGAGTTCTATGATAAAGTAACAGAGGTAAGGCAAGAGAGAGAAGGGTGGGTTGACTGCATTTTCTTGGACTGCAGGAAGGCCTTTGACACAGTTCCTCACATGAGATTAGTAAAGAAGATGGAAGACCAAGCGTGTATAACAGGAAGGGCACTGGAATGGATCAGGAATACCTCACAGGAGGCAACAACGGGTCATGGTGCGTGATGAGGTATCACAGTGGGCGCCTGTGACGAGCGGTGTACCGCAGGGGTCAGTCCTAGGACCAGTGCTATTCTTGCTATATGTGAATGACATGACGGATGGGATAGACTCAGAAGTGTCTCTTTTCGCAGATGATGTGAAATTAATGAGGAGAATCACATCGGATGAACACCAAGCAGGACTTCAAAGCGACCTGGACAAGCTTGACATCTGGTCTAGCAACTGGCTTCTCGAATTTAACCCCAACAAATGCAAAGTCATGAAGATCGGAGAAGGGCAAAGAAGACCGCTGACAGAGTACAGGCTAGGTGGACAAAGGCTACAAACCTCATCAAAGGAGAAAGACCTTGGGGTGAGTATAACACCAAGCACGTCTCCGGAAGCACACATCAACCAGATAACCGCGGCAGCATATGGGCGACTGGCAAACCTAAGATTAGCGTTCCGTTACCTTAACAAGGAATCATTCAAGACACTGTATACCGTATACGTCAGGCCCATACTAGAGTATGCAGCACCAGTCTGGAACCCACACCTGGTCAAGCACGTCAAGAAATTAGAGAAAGTGCAAAGGTTTGCGACAAGGCTAGTTCCACAACTCAGGGGACTGCCTTATGAAGAAAGGTTGAGGGAAATAGGACTAACAACACTGGAGGACAGAAGGGTTAGAGGAGACATGATAACGACATACAAAATACTGCGGTGAATCGACAAGGTAGATAGTGACAGGATGTTCCAGAGAGGAAACACAGAAACAAGGGGACACAACTGGAAGCTGAAGACTCAGATGAGTCAGAGGGATGTTAGGAAGCAATTCTTCAGCCATAGAGTAGTTAGGAAGTGGAATAGTTTAGCGAACGATATAGCGGAGGCGGGAACCATACATAGTTTTAAGACAAGGTATGATAAAGCTCACGGAGCAGGGAGAGCAGAGACCCAGTAGCGGACAGTGCAGAGGCGGGGCCAGGAGCTGAGTCTCGACCCCTGCAATCACAATTAGGTGAGTACACACACACACACACACTCATACACTCACACACACACACACACACACACACACTCATACACACACACACACATACACTCACACACCTTAACAAGGAATCGTTCAAGACACTGTATACCGTGTACGTCAGGCCCATACTAGAATATGCAGCACCAGTCTGGAACCCACACCTGGTCAAGCACGTAAGGAAACTAGAGAAAGTGCAAAGGTTTGCGACAAGGTTAGTTCCACAACTCAGGGGTCTGTCTTATGAAGAAAGATTGAGGGAAATAGGACTAACAACACTGGAGGAAAGAAGGGTCAGAGGAGACATGATAACGACATACAAAATACTGCGGGGAATTGACAAGGTAGATAGTGACAGGATGTTCCAGAGAGGGAACACAGAAACAAGGGGACACAACTGGAAGCTGAAGACTCAGATGAGTGAAAGGGATGTCAGGAAACATTTCTTCAGCCACAGAGTAGTCAGGAAGTGGAATGGACTAGAGAAAGATATAGTGGAGGCAGGAACCATACATAGTTTTAAGACAAGGTATGATAAAGCTCATGGAGCAGGGAGAGCAGAGACCCAGTAGCAGACAGCGAAGAGGCGGGGCCAGGAGCTGAGTCTCGACCCCTGCAACCACAATTTGGTGAGTACAATTAGGTGAGTACACACACACACACACACTGTATACCGTATACGTCAGGCCCATACTAGAGTATGCAGCACCAGTCTGGAACCCACACCTGGTCAAGCACGTCAAGAAACTAGAGAAAGTGCAAAGGTTTGCGACAAGGTTAGTTCCACAACTCAGGGGTCTGTCTTATGAAGAAAGGCTGAGGGAAATAGGACTAACAACACTGGAGGAAAGAAGGGTCAGAGGAGACATGATAACGACATACAAAATACTGCGGGGAATTGACAAGGTAGATAGTGACAGGTTGTTTCAGAGAGGGAACACAGAAACAAGGGGACACAACTGGAAGCTGAAGACTCAGATGAGTCAAAGGGATGTCAGGAAACATTTCTTCAGCCACAGAGTAGTCAGGAAGTGGAATGGACTAGAGAATGATATAGTGGAGGCAGGAACCATACACAGTTTTAAGACAAGGTATGATAAAGCTCATGGAGCAGGGAGAGCAGAGACCCAGTAGCAGACAGCGAAGAGGCGGGGCCAGGAGCTGAGTCTCGACCCCTGCAACCACAATTAGGTGAGTACAATTAGGTGAGTACACACACACTCATGGTGCAGGGAGAGTGACCCAGTAGCGGTCAGTGAAGAGGCGGGGCCACGAGCTATGACTCGACCCCTGCAACCACAACTAGGTGAGAGAGATCTCCGTGATTAATTACGAAGACAAAAGAAAATCTCTTCTGTTGCTTTTATCAATAATCTTAATAAAGAGTTTATTAAATTTTATAATAAACGTCTTGAGCCGTGACTCTAGATTCACCTTACATTTCTTTGCTGAATGATCTTAAAGATCTGCTGGCACACGGCATCGTTCACTGGCACCCACAGTGCCGTGAATCAATAGGGTGGAATTCTAAGACCATTCAATAATAGGAAATTTCAAATAATTACTAAAACAGAATAAGATGGTGACTTTGATCCCAAAAACAAATTTGATTATGAGTGACCACAAACTATATCCAACGAGTTTCTTTAAAAAGTCCAGTTATTGTTTTTTCAGATAAGAAGCAAAAAAAATTCAGTAAAATGCAGCCTTCTCGACACCCATTGATGTATAGTGTGTCAGGTTACAGCTGCCCAGGTACTAAACGGAACTCTAGTATGCCTAACTTAACAATAATAACAAATGTATTTTAGATTTATTGTGCATTTTAATTTATTACTTATTTACAAACTTTTTTTTTAGTAAATTTCAATCTTTTAAATATATAACGAATTGTAATATCCCTTGTAGTTAATTTTATGGTATGTTAATTAAGTAAAGTTTTTGCGGTAAGAAACTATACTGATGTGGAAAGTTTCCTCCCATCAAGTGGACACAACTTGTCACCAGCTGGACTTAATATTCACATACTTCATGTTAGAGACCTAGTGAGAGGTACTTCGACTGTTGGGGATAAATCAGTTATGGTACCAACACTCATCCTCTATATTCCTGCAACAATTAGTAAAGAGACTACTTCATAAGAGGAAATTTCATGGGTAAGAAGAGTGGTAGGCTTGGTGGCGTGCCCACGGGGTGGGTGGGGTACCAGGGTAGAATTCTCAGAAGAGACTCGGCCAACTTCTGAGCAAGGTCTTTAATACCTGTTTTTTTTTTATGTTCAATAGTCAGGGCACTCTTGCACTGCCCAGAGCATTTACTAGTTGCTCATCATTACTACTAGCTGCCCAACACACCTAGTGAATATCTAAAGCATTTTGAGAAACATGTGTTTCTTGGGTAGCTTAAGCTACTCTTTGGAAAACATTAAACATTAATGACAAAAAAAAATCGTTATTGTTTGTCAGGTCTCCTTCGCAATAATCCCAGACAAGGTACGTTAGTAACCTTATCCTCACTACGTTATCTTCACTTCCGTATTATTCTTCCAGGAAATATTAGTAGGTAACGGCCGATATAAACAAAAGAAATGGATTTGTGATATTTTTACTCGCAGCTTAACAGTAATTTAAAGGTTATTTTATCAGGCTTTCTTTATCATCTGGAAAACAACAATAATGTTCAGTTCACGACACTTATTAGAGGAAACGTTTCGCCACTAGTAGCTTGTTCCTAACGTTTCGCCACTCATGGCGAAGAGTTTCCTCTAATAAATGAATAAATGTCCTGAATTGTACATGTCTTTTTCCACATCATGTCGGTATCACCATAACATTTTTTTAATTCTTTATCATAATTAGTCCATTCAGATTATTGCCTTTAGCTGGTATGTAAAAATATGTTTCAGAATCCAGTTTTGGACTCGTACTAAGAAGTCTTAATACCAAAATTAAAATATGCACTGATAACTATATATCACTCTGCCTCGGTGGGATGTGGCCGGTTTGATGAAAAAAACAACTATATATTCGTGTTCAGAAGTACTTGATGGACTCTCTCTCCTTTCTGTTTCACAAAAATAACCCTAATTTTTAAAGGGGTGGACCAGTAAGCCAGCGGAAGGCCTCGGTCAGATGACCCAAAGCTCCAGCTGGGGGTCATCGTATGACTAAGACCCGCGTCAGGAAACACTTGTCCTGACGAACTTTACCTAACTTAACCTCCTTTCTGTTAGTGTGACTTTGTAAATGGTCTAAGTCGGACCGAAACGTCGTCATAATCTCCTGTCTCCCATGTGCCAGTTATTGTGTATACAACCAAACTTATCTCTGTGTAACCTTAGTTTTTAAATCTTGTTCCACGAAGCGGCTCAAGTTTTTCCCTAACATACTATAATTTCACTTTCTCCCATTGCTTCTGTGACTGTGGAAAAGCTTTCATCTTTGTATGTGGCGTCCAAAAGTAAACCAGGTCATTGTTATTGCTGTTATTGCAACAATAACTATGCATCTTGTTCAGTTTGTTCGTTTACTTTCACTTCTTGAACTCCAACTACTGTACTCACCTAGTTGTGGTTGCAGGGGTCGAGTCACAGCTCCTAGCTGCACCTCTTCACTGGCCGCTACTAAGTCACTCTTCCCGCTCCATGAGCTTTATCATACCTCTTCTTAAAGCTATGTATGGATCATGCCTCCATTACATCACTTCCCAAACTATTCTACTTTTTGATAACTCTGTGACTGAAGAAATACTTCCTAACATCCCTGTGATTCATCTGAATCTTCAACTTTTAACTGTGACCCCTTGTTGCTGTGTCCCATCTCTGGAACATCCTGTCTCTGTCCACCTTGTCGATTCCTCTCAGTATTTTATATGTTGTTATCATATCCCCCCTATCTCTCCTGTCCTCCAGTATCGTCAGGTCGATTTCCCTTAACCTTTCCTCGTAGGACATGCCCTTTAGCTCCGGGACTAGTCTTGTTAAGAACATAAGAAAAAAGGAACACTGCAGCAGGCCTACTGACCCATGCGAGGCAAGTCCATCACTCACCGACATTAGACCTGACCACCCGGAGCTATCCTTCTCCAGGTAAACCCAGGTAGTCAGGTCACTTCCACTTAAGGAATTAGTATGGCATCTGACATAGTAGCACAAGCTAGTCAGGTCCAACTTACACCCACCCACACCCACTCATGTATTTATCTAACCTATTTTTAAAACTACACAACGTCTTAGCTTCTATGACGGTACTCGGGAGTTTGTTCCACTCATCCACAACTCTATTACCAAACCAGTGCTTTCCTATATCCTTCCTGAATCTGAACTTTTCCAACTTGAAACCATTGCTGCGAGTCTTGTCTTGGCTGGATATTTTCAGCACGCTATTTACATCCCCTTTATTTATTCCTGTTTTCCATTTATACACCTCAATCATATCCCCCCTAATTCTACGCCTTTCTAGAGAGTGCAGATTCAGGGCCCTCAGTCTATCCTCATAGGGAAGATTTCTGATACAAGGGATCAACTTTGTCATCCTCCTTTGTACGTTTTCCAGTGCATTTATATCCATTATGTAATACGGTGACCAGAACTGTGCAGCATAATCTAAATGAGGCCTAACCAAAGATATATAGAGTTGAAGAACAACCTGAGGACTTCTGTTATTTATACTTCTTGATATGAAGCCAAGGATTCAGTTAGCTTTATTGCGAACACTTATGCACTGTTGTCTAGGCTTCAGATTACTACTAACCAGAACTCCTAAATCCTTCTCGCAATCACAAGTAATAAGATCTACATTATTCAGCTTATATGTGGCATGGTTAATGTCCTGCCCAACATTTAGAACTTTGCATTTGTCTACATTAAACTGCATCTGCCACTTCTCCGACCACTGCATCAGTCTATTCAAATCATCCTGGAGTGGTCTAATGTCCTCATTAGAATGATTTGGACGGCCTATTTTGGTGTCATCAGCAAATTTGCTTATGTTACTATTTATTCCCTCATCTATGTCGTTTATGTAAATTGTAAACAACAGGGGGCCCAAAACTGACCCCTGTGGGACACCGCTTGAGACGTGCCCCCATTCTGATTTCTCACCATTTATGCAAACTCTCTGCCGCCTATTTGTCAACCATGCCTCTACCCAGGAAAAAAATTCTCCTCCTATTCCGTGTGCCTTAAGTTTCCTCAGTAGCCTCTGATGTGGGACTTTATCGAAAGCCTTACTGAAGTCCATATACACAATATCATATTCATTACCAAGATCTACCTTCTCAAACACCTTAGTGAAAAAAGTTAGTAAATTCGTAACACAGGAACGCCCCTTAGTAAAACCGTGTTGAGATTCATTAATTAATTTATGCCAATCAAGATGGCTACGAATAGCCTCGGCAATTATTGATTCCATAAATTTACCAACTATGGAGGTAAGGCTTATTGGTCTATAGTTCGAAGTTAAGGACCTGTCACCTGCCTTGTAAATAGGAATTACATTTGCCCTTTTCCACTTGTTGCTAACCTTTGCACTTTCTCTAGCTTCCTTACATGCTTGGCTAGGTGTGGGTTCCAAACTGGTGCTGCATACTCCAATATGGGCCAAACGTACAGGGTCCTGAACGATTCCTTATTAAGATATGTGTGTTAGTTACCATTTTGTCCTAGGCACATTTCGATTAGACACTAGGCCTGTTGTACGTGTGTGTGTGTGTGTGTGTGTGTGTGTAAGGAAACACTTCGAAATGTTTCCACCCCGCCGGGAATTGAACCCGGGCCCTCCGTGCGTGAAGCGAGAGCTTTAGCCACCAAGCCACCGGGGCGTGTTAGTTACCATTTTGTCCTAGGCACATGTCGATTAGACACTAGGCCTGTTGTATGTATGTGTGAGTGTGTGTGTAAGGAAACACTTCGAAATGTTTCCGCCCCGCCGGGAATAGAACCCGTATGTATGTGTGTGTGTGTACTCACCTATTTGTACTCACCTATTTGTGGTTGCAGGGGTCGATTCATAGCTCCTGGCCCCGCCTCTTCACTGATTGCTACTAGGTCTTCTCTCTCCCTGCTCCATGAGCTTTATCAAACCTCGTCTTAAAACTATGTATGGTTCCTGCCTCCACTACGTCGCTTTCTAGGCTATTCCACTTCCTGACAACTCTATGACTGAAGAAATACTTCCTAACATTCCTTTGACTCATAGGAGTCTTCAACTTCCAATTGTGACCCCTTGTTTTTGTGTCCCCTCTCTGGAACATCTTGTCTCTGTCCACCTTATCTATTCCTCGCAGTATTTTATATGTCGTTATTATGTCTCCCCTAACCCTCCTGTCCTCTAGTGTCATCAGGCCGATTTTCCTTAACCTTTCTTCGTAGGACAATCCCCTTACCTCTGGGACTAGTCTTGTTGCAAACCTTTGCACTTTCTCTAATTTCTTGACGTGCTTGACCAGGTGTGGGTTCCAAACTGGTGCTTCATACTCCAGTATGGGCCTGACGTATATGGTGTACAGAGTCTTGAACGATTCCTTAGTGAGGTATTGGAACGCTATTCTTAGGTTTGCCAGCCGCCCGTATGCTGCAGCAGTTATCTGATTGATGTGCGCCTCAGGAGATGTGCTCGGTATTATACTCACCCTAAGATGTTTTTCCTTGAGTGAGGTTTGCAGTCTTTGGCCACCTAGACTATACTCTGTCTGCGGTCTTCTTTGCCCTTCCCCGATCTTCATGACTTTGCATTTGGCAGGGTTAAATTCAAGGAGCCAGTTACTGGACCAGGCTTGTAGCCTGTCCAGGTCTCTTTGTAGTCCTGCCTGATCCTCGACTGATTTAATTCTTCTCATTAACTTCACATCATCTGCAAACAGGGACACTTCTGAGTCTATCCCTTCCGTGTGTGTGTGTGTGTGTGCGTGTGTGCGTGTGTGTGTATGTGTGCGTGTGTGTGTGTGTATGTGTGGTGCCTAATAGGTAAAATTTGCCATTTTTGCCTAAATAGCAACGGTTATCTTGCCATATAAGACAAGCGAAAATTTGTGTATGAAATAATTTCGCAAAAATCATTCTGAACCTAACGAAAAAAATATTTCTTTATATTTCTTTGAGCAATTTAATTTAGCCTAATCCTACTAAATATATTTTAGATAAGTTCACAATAATTTAATAACAAAAAAACACAATTAAATATATTTTTTTCGTTAAGTTCAGAATGATTTTTGCGAGGCCCCTTCAAGGCTGGCGACATTGCAGACCTGGAGAGTGTACAAAGAACTTTCACAGCAGACATAAGTACGATAAAGCACCTAAAATACTGGGAACGGTTGAAGGTCCTTGATCAGTATTCCCTGGAATGCAGGCGAGAGAGATACATGATAATATACACTTGGAAGATCCTGGAGGGATTGGTACCAAACCTGCACACGAAAATCACTCCCTATGAAAGCAAAGGAGATGCAACATTCCCCCGATGAAAAGCAGGGGCACCACGAGTACATTGAGAGACAACACCATAAGTGTCCGGGGCCCAAGACTGTTCAACTGCCTCCCAGCATACATTAGGGGGATTACCAATAGACCCTTGGCTGTCTTGAAGAAGGCACTGGACAGGCACCTAAAGTCAGTACCTGACCAACCGGGCTGTGGTTCGTACGTCAGTTTGCGTGCAGCCGACAGTAACATATATATATATATATATATATATATATATATATATATATATATATATATATATATATATATATATATATATATATATATATATATATATTCAATAATAACCAACATGGAGTCAGAATCTCGGAAAATTAATTGATGTGTATATTTCGACCCCCTCCCTGCTGGGGTCCTCTTCAGCAGATACGCAAATAAAAGGAGAACGTGAATTTATAGGAAGGTTGCGCCTCTCGCCGGTGCAGGTGAGCATGGAGCGTCAGGTCAGCGCGTGGGAAGAGAGGTCAAGCAGTGAGTAATGACAGGTCTTAGAGTAAAGCTTAAAATTTGGTCAGGAAGTTCCTCTGTGCTACGTAATTCCTGCCCAAATTTTAAACTTTACTTCAGGACCTGTCATCACACTGCTTGACCTGTCATCACACTCCCTGCTTGACCTGTCATCACACTACTTGACCTGTCATCACACTGCTTGACCTGTCATCACACTGCTTGACCTGTCATCACACTCACTGCTTGACCTGTCATCACACTGCTTGACCTGTCTTCCCATGTACTGACCTGACGCTCCATGCTCACCTGCACCCGTGAGAGCCGCAACCTTCCTATAAATTCACGTTCTCCTTTCTTTTGTGTGTCTGCTGAAGAGGGCCCCAGCAAGGGGGCAGAAATATACAGATCAACTAATTTTCCAAGATTCTGTCTTCCTGTGAGTTATAAATGAGGAGTGACAAGTGTTCATTACACTTTATTCCAATATATATGGTGCCATAAATGTAGTGGTAACAGTTATACAGTAGCTGTCAGAAGCTAATACTTCACAATTCGACATTAGGTCGAGTGAACTGATGAGGCGATTAACTCCTCTTTAAATTACCCCTCCAGTATACTGTGTACGTAGAACAAAAGCTTCTGAAATGTGGAGGGAGAGTGAGACTTGGTGAGCTGTAGTAACTGATGAGAGATTATCTGGGTAAAGCAGGTACAAGAAGACTTAACATCAACACCCATCTTATGTACTGAGATGGACTATCTACTGCTATCTAGATTAGCTACTAATATTCATTATAAAGATGTCTAAGGAAAGAATAATAAAGGAGGGAAAGAAAGAGAGAGTTATTTATTTATTTTAAACTAAGTTGTAATCATTACTGTTCTGTTAATAGGAACATTAAATTAGTTACTTATTTTTTATTGTTTTTATAATATTTTATTTTTACAATATGTACAATATAAACCTTTTTTTTCGTTTATAAAATAGTATAAAATAGTGAGCAACTGCCTTTATTAGCGTAAAGGCTTACAAGAAACCCTACTGCCTACCATAATATTCCTTCAGATTTTCCAGGGAATTTTGATTTCTCGTTCAATTTCGTCTTGAACAGTTTTGACGGGTAGACTTCCATTCATGACTCTTCGGTGAATAAGGTCGGAGTTAATACGCAGGGTCTCGCATACATCTATAATTAATGGTATTTGCCCGACTATTGACTTTCTGTGAAGATCGTGTAGGCCGTTTACGATGGTTGTTCACTTCAATGTTGATTTGCCAGTGAATCTCAGCAGCCTTCTGGTCATAGACAAGTTTTTCTTTATCATGTTAAGTTTATCACAATCACGGATGACCTCAGCAAAGAATTTTTTGTAGCACTTCACTCTAAATGTTATTTCTTTCGAATTCTGCTCCATTTACGACGACTCGCTGTGTTTCTATTGCATCCTTCTTTTTTTCCATTCCAGATTTTTATCAGTAACCCCAGAGCTTGCACTTTCTTTCATAGTTTTTCGTGTGGCACTTTGTCAGTGTCTTCGAAATGTCCATCAACTGGAAAGCCTTGGCGTAAATTATCACTGCAGAAACGTTATATGGGCGGATTTCAGGACTAAGGACTAAGAACTAAAAACTAATTGCAAAAAGTAAATGGCATGATTTTGGAGTAAATAAATCGAAAATATTTGGAAGGCTGCTAGGAAATTTAAGTCTAAGACTTATGACTAGAAGAAGGAAGGGGCCTTAAAGTCCATAAATGCCAAAAAAATGGGGTTAGTTAAATTACTTACTAGTGTTCTATTGTTTACAAAAGGTTTCTTCAATGTATATAGCTTCAGCCAATGCAAGTCAAAGATCTCGACTCTTTGTTGTCAACCTTTTTAAATGCAGTTGTAATTACGATATCTGTATTATCTTAGAGGAAAACAATGGAAAACTTTTGTTTACGAAAAGCTGACTGAAGCTGACGATTCTCTAACTGTGATGAGATCACTTCAAAAGTTGCTGGAAGAACTTGAGCTGTGGAAGCCTCGGGGGACAGCTGGAAGCCCTTCTCATGGAATGCCGACTGAAGATGACTTCTTCCATTCCCATGTAAGTCGACCTTCTCGAGGACTGTAGGCAGAACTCGTGCAGTAGAAATCTCGGGGGACAAAGGAGAATTTTTTTTATGGAAAGCTGACATTAGTTGGCTACTTCTTGACGCAGGTACGTCCACGTTCTCTAAGGCTGAAGATGGAAGCAGAGCGGTGAAAGTCCCAGGAGACAGCTGGGAGCCATTTTCACTGAAAGCTGACTGACGTAGGCGACTTCTTGACTCTAATAGGTCCACATTCTCAAAAGCCGTAGGCAGAACCTGAGATGCGGAAGCTTCTGGGGACAATTGAGAATCATTTCCATGGAAAGTTGATTGAAGTTGGCGTCTCCTTGACTCGAGTAAATCTACCGTTTGAAAGACTGTAGGTAGAACCCGAGCTGTGGAAGCTCCAAAGGACAGCTGTGAATCCTTCTCAGTGAAAGCCGACTGAGGTTGACTTCTCTCTGGCTCAGATACCTGAGTAGTGAAAATCTTGGAAGACAACTGGAAACCATCCTCGTGGAAAGCAGACCGCAGTGAGCTACTCTTCGATTCTCGTGGGTCTGTCTTTGTGAATGCTGTATGAAGAAGCCTAGATGTGGAAACAACAGGGGACAAAGGAGAACCTTTTCTGTAGAAACTAGACGGGAGGTGTCTCCTGCTTAACTCCGACAATTCCACTTTTTCATAAGTGGTAGGAAGCACCAGAGCTGTGGCAGCTTCTGGGGAAAGGGAATCAGTCTCCACATGGAACGCTGACTCGAATTTTGAGTTCTCCGTCTGCTGTAGCGAGTGCCTGATAAAGGATAGAAATATATATATTAGTCGTAAATGTACATCTAAGACAATTAACCTAGCTTGATATAATTACAGCGTCGAAATAGTTATTATGATAATTTTATCCGTCTATCTACTTTCATTATAGCGCAAATATTTATGTATTCATAAAATTAAAACTGATTTTGCTGTGATAAACGAATTTATATGGCAAGACTACATCCTGTGAATGAACATACCACAATAAAGGCGCCATATCTCATCCCAACTGAAGCACTTAATATGCTATTGTAGTTTTTAACTGTCTCTCATTGGCTGTTGTAATATTCAAGAATTCATAAGGAATTTTAACACGATAAAGCAAACATTACATTTTTTGAACATTTCATATTGACTCCTTCGACCAACATTTTCATAGTGTGGTTGTATTATGTGTGCACAAGAATGTGTGTTCAAATATATACTTGAGTTGCAATATATACTTGAGTTGCAATATATACTTGAGTTGCAATATATACTTGAGTTGCAATCAACACGTCATCAGGAGCTTGGAAGTCCAGGCAGATTAGTTCCGGTAATCGACTCTTTCCGGACGACTTTCTTCCCTATGGTTATTTTACATCGTTTATCGCTCCCTCGAGATTATTGCATACTTGTGTATATATATCAGGTGATGAGTGTGGGTTGCCATGTATGACCACTGGCGGAGTACCAGAGTTCACATCTGGCCTCAGAAAAAGGTCTTGGATTATAGTAGACTCATGAACATCAGAGAGGAAACAGAGAAATATGCGGACTGTGTTTGACACAGTACTGCTCAGAAACTTAATAAAAACAATCGCAAGACAGCCAATATAAGATGAAAGATTAAGAAATGCATAAATATGAAAATAATAGATAGGAGGGTCATAGTGTAGGACGTAGTATGAGAATATGTGAATATTGCCTTTGGCAATGTTCACATATTGTTCCTGGTATACATAAATAACCTTCACGGTAGCCTGTAATACTAAACTCTAATGTTTATATATGATGCAAAGTTAATTAATGAGAAGAATCTAAACGAATGCCACTTAACAATAACAACAGATGACTTGGACCAGCTTAAGGAACAGTCATACAGTAGCCGCTGGAATTCAAGTCCAGCAGAGATAAATAGTGAAAATGGGCGAAGGAGTAACAATAACAAATGAAACCAATCACATTAGTGACTTAAGTCGCAGAAACAAATAACGAGAAAAAACAAAACGCGAAAACTATTCATACCTGAATAAGACGCGGTCGTGGCGGCGCTGGTACTGGTATCCACCGAAGTACGTCTCTCGGGTCGTTACGACTCCCACCAAGCACACCAGCAACACCTGATGTAAAACATATATGAACTTTAGATAATTTACTGAAAGAGAGTTCAAGATAGAGCAGGTCACCAGCCACACTGCCATAGGCCAGAGCAAGAGTCACCAGCCACGCTGCCACAGGCCAGAGCAAGAGTCACCAGCCACACTGCCACAGGCCAGAGCAAGAGTCACCAGCCACACTGCCACAGGCCAGAGCAAGAGTCACCAGCCACACTGCCATAGGCCAGAGCAAGAGTCACCAGCCACACTGCCACAGGCCAGAGCAAGAGTCACCAGTCACACTGCCACAGGCCAGAGCAAGAGTCACCAGCCACACTGCCACAGGCCAGAGCAAGAGTCACCAGTCACACTGCCACAGGCCAGAGCAAGAGTCACCAGCCACACTGCCACAGGCCAGAGCAAGAGTCACCAGCCACACTGCCACAGGCCAGAGCAAGAGTCACCAGCCACACTGCCACAGGCCAGAGCAAGAGTCACCAGCCACACTGCCACAGGCCAGAGCAAGAGTCACCAGCCACACTGCCACAGGCCAGAGCAAGAGTCACCAGCCACACTGCCATAGGCCAGAGCAAGAGTCACCAGCCACACTGCCACAGGCCAGAGCAAGAGTCACCAGTCACACTGCCACAGGCCAGAGCAAGAGTCACCAGCCACACTGCCACAGGCCAGAGCAAGAGTCACCAGTCACACTGCCACAGGCCAGAGCAAGAGTCACCAGCCACACTGCCACAGGCCAGAGCAAGAGTCACCAGCCACACTGCCACAGGCCAGAGCAAGAGTCACCAGCCACACTGCCACAGGCCAGAGCAAGAGTCACCAGCCACACTGCCACAGGCCAGAGCAAGAGTCACCAGCCACACTGCCACAGGCCAGAGCAAGAGTCACCAGCCACACTGCCACAGGCCAGAGCAAGAGTCACCAGCCACACTGCCACAGGCCAGAGCAAGAGTCACCAGCCACACTGCCATAGGCCAGAGCAAGAGTCACCAGCCACACTGCCACAGGCCAGAGCAAGAGTCACCAGTCACACTGCCACAGGCCAGAGCAAGAGTCACCAGCCACACTGCCACAGGCCAGAGCAAGAGTCACCAGCCACACTGCCACAGGCCAGAGCAAGAGTCACCAGCCACACTGCCACAGGCCAGAGCAAGAGTCACCAGCCACACTGCCACAGGCCAGAGCAAGAGTCACCAGCCACACTGCCATAGGCCAGAGCAAGAGTCACCAGTCACACTGCCACAGGCCAGAGCAAGAGTCACCAGCCACACTGCCACAGGCCAGAGCAAGAGTCACCAGCCACACTGCCACAGGCCAGAGCAAGAGTCACCAGCCACACTGCCACAGGCCAGAGCAAGAGTCACCAGCCACACTGCCACAGGCCAGAGCAAGAGTCACCAGCCACACTGCCACAGGCCAGAGCAAGAGTCACCAGCCACACTGCCACAGGCCAGAGCAAGAGTCACCAGCCACACTGCCACAGGCCAGAGCAAGAGTCACCAGCCACACTGCCACAGGCCAGAGCAAGAGTCACCAGCCACACTGCCACAGGCCAGAGCAAGAGTCACCAGCCACACTGCCACAGGCCAGAGCAAGAGTCACCAGCCACACTGCCACAGGCCAGAGCAAGAGTCACCAGCCACACTGCCACAGGCCAGAGCAAGAGTCACCAGCCACACTGCCACAGGCCAGAGCAAGAGTCACCAGCACACTGCCACAGGCCAGAGCAAGAGTCACCAGCACAAGCCAGCAGATCACCAGCCACATGCCCAGGCCAGAGCAAGAGTCACCAGCCACACTGCAGGCCAGAGCAAGAGTCAGCAGCACAGCCCAGCCAAGCAAGAGTCACCAGCCACGCCAGGCCAGAGCAAGAGTCACCAGCCACACTGCCAAGGCGGCAGAGTCACCAGCCACTGCCACAGGCCAGAGCAAGAGTCACCAGCCACACTGCCAAGGCCAGAGCAAGAGTCACCAGCCACACTGCCAAGGCCAGAGCAAAGTCCAGCACACTGCACAGGCCAGAGCAGAGTCACCAGCCACATGCCACAGGCCAGAGCAGAGTCACCAGCCACATGCCACAGGCCGCAAGAGTCACCAGCCACACTGCCACAGGCCAGAGCAAGAGTCACCAGCCACATGCCAGCCGAGCAAAGTCACCAGCCACACTGCCACAGGCCACAAGAGTCACCAGCCACAGGCCAAGCAAGAGTCACCAGCACACTGCCAGGCAGGCAAGAGTCACGCCACACGCACAGGCCAGAGCAAGAGCACCAGCCACACTGCCAAGGCCAGAGCAAGAGTCACCAGCCCACTGCCCAGGCCAGAGCAAGTCACCAGCCACACTGCCAGGCCAGCAAGAGTCACCAGCACACTGCCACAGGCCAGAGAAAGCACCAGCCAAGCCAAGCCAGAGCAAGCCAGCACAGCCAAGCAGAGCACAGTCACCGCCACAGCCAGGCCAGAGCAGCACCGCCACAGCAGCAGAGAGTCACCAGCCACACTGCCACAGGCCAGAGCACAGCACGCCACAGCCACAGGCCAGCAAGCCGGCCACATCACAGCCAAGCAAGCAGGCAAGCCACACCACAGCCAGAGCAGAGTCACCAGCCACACTGCCAAGGCCAGAGCAAGAGTCACCAGCCACACTGCCACAGGCCAGGGGCACAGCCCACCAAAACCACCGGAGAGTCACCAGCCACTGCCACAGGCCAGAAAGTCACACTGCCACAGGCCAGAGCAAGAGTCACCAGCCACATCAGGCCGAGAAGAGCCCAGCACACTGCCAAGGCCAGAGCAGAGTCACACCAGCCAGCAGCAAGAGTCACCAGCCACACTCCACAGGCCAGAGCAAGAGCACCACACGCCACAGGCCAGAGAGGTCACCAGCACACTGCCACAGGCCGAGCAAGAGTCACCAGCACACTGCCACAGGCCAGAGCAAGAGTCACCAGCACACTGCCAGGCGAGCAAGAGTCACCAGCCACACTGCCACAGGCAAGAGTACCAGCACTGCCACAGGCCAGAGCAAGTACCAGCCACTGCCACAGGCCAGGAAGAGTCACCAGCCACACTGCCACAGGCCAGAGCAAGACACAGCACACGCCACAGGCCAGAGCAAGCACAGCCACACGCCACACAGAGCCACCAGCCAGACAGGCACGCACAGCCACAGCCAGAGCAAGAGCAGCCACAGCCACAGGCGAGCAAAGCACCAGCCAACTGCCACAGGCCAGCAGAGCACCAGCCACAGCCAGGCCAGGCAAGAGTCACCAGCCACACTGCCACAGGCCAGAGCAAGACAGCCACACTGCACACAGGCAAGACACCAGCACAGCCACAGCCAGGCAGAGTCACAAGCACAGCCAGGCAGCACAGCCACAGCAAGCACAGCACACCCACATGCCACAGCAGAGCACAGTCACAGCCACTGCCAAGCCAGAGCACACTGCCACAGCCAAGCAGGTCACCAGCACGCCACGGCCAGAGCAACACCAGCCACATGCACAGGCCACACGCACCAGCCAATCCACAGCCAGCAAGGCCACAGTCACACCACGGCCAAGCAAGACACAGCCACACGCCACAGCCAAGCAACACCAGACGCCAAGCACAGTCACACCACGCCAGGCAAAGTCACCACACCTGCCACAGGCAGAGCAAGAGTCACCACCGCCACAGGCCAGAGCAAGAGTCCCACCACACTGCCAAGGCCAAGCAAGAGTACCAGCCACACTGCCAAGGCCAGAGCAAGAGTCACACCACCCCACAGGCCAGAGCAAGAGTCACCAGCCACCTGCCACAGGCCAGAGCAAGACACCAGCCACACTCCACAGGCCAGGCAAGAGTCAAGCCACTCCCAGCCAAGCAAGAGTCCAGCACACTCCCAGCCAGCAGGCCACACTGCCACAGCCAGAGCACAGTCCCAGCCCACTGCCACAGCCAAGAGACACCAGCCACACTCCACAGGCCAGAGCAAGTAGTCGGTTTGCATGCTGACGCTCGACCCTGGTATGGTTGCATGCTGACTGACTCGACCCGTGGTATGGTTTGCATGCTGACTGACTCACGACTGTATGGTGATGTGCATGCTCGACCCGTGTGGTTGTGTGACGACTCGACCCGTGGTATGGTTTGCATGCTGACATGACTCGACCCGTGGTATGGTTTGCATGGACTGACCGTGGTATGGTTGCTGCTACGCGACCCGTGGTATGGTTGCATGCTGACGACTCGACCGTGGTATGGTTTGCATGCTGACATGACTCACGACCGTGGTATGGTTTGCATGCTGACATGACTCACGACCTGGTATGGTTTGCATGCTGACATGACTCGACCCGTGGTATGGTTTGCATGCTGACGACTCACGACCGTGTATGTGTGCTGCGACTGACATGGTTTGGTGCTGACGACCCGATGGTGTGCTGCTGACTCGACCCGTGGGTGCTGCGACTGACCCGGTGGTTTGCTGCTGCTGACTCACACCCGTGGAGGTTTGCATGTGACGATCACCCGTGGTATGGTTTGCATGCTGACATGACTCGACCCGTGGTGGTTTGCATGCTGACGACTCGACCCGTGGTATGGTTATGCTGACGACTACGACCCGGTATGGTTTGCATGTGACTGATCGACCCGTGGTATGGTTTGCTGACTGACTCGACCCGTGGTATGGTTTGCATGCTGACGACTCGACCCGTGGTATGGTTTGCATGCTGACATGACTCGACCCGTGGTATGGTTTGCATGCTGACGACTCACGACGTGGTATGTTGCTGCTGACTGACTCGACGTGGTATGGTTTGCATGTGACTACTCGACCCGTGGTATGGTGTGCTGACTGACTCCGACCTGGTATGGTTTGCATGCTGACTGACTCACGACCCGTGGTATGGTTTGCATGCTGCAGACTCGACCGTGGTAGTTCTCGACGACTACGACCGTGGTATGGTTTGCATGCTGACTGACTCCGACCCGTGGTATGGTTTGCATGCTGACATGACTCACGACCCGTGGTATGGTTGCATGCTGACTGACTCGACCCGTGGTATGGTTTGCATGCTGACGACTCCGACCGTGGTATGGTTGCATGCTGACGACTCGACCCGTGGTATGGTTTGCATGCTGACGACTCACGACCGTGGTATGGTTTGCATGCTGACGACTCGACCCGTGGTATGGTTTGCATGCTGACGACTCACGACCCGTGGTATGGTTGCATGCTGACCTGACTTTACGACCGACGTGTATGGTTGCATGCTGACGACTCACGACCCGTGGTATGGTTGCATGCTGACATGACTCGACCCTGGTATGGTTTGCATGCTGCTGACTCGACCCGTGGTATGGTTGCATGCGACGACTCGACCCGTGGTATGGTTTGCATGCTGACGACTCACCCGTGGTATGGTTTGCATGCTGACTGACTCGACCGTGGTATGGTTTGCATGTGACGACTCCGACCCGTGGTATGGTTGCATGCTGCATGACTCAGACCCGTGTATGGTTTGATGCTGACGACTCAGACCCTGTATGGTGCATGTGCATGACTCAGACCGTGGTATGGTTGCATGCTGACATGACTCGACCCGTGGTATGGTTTGCATGCTGACTGACTCGACCCGTGGTATGGTTTGCATGCTGACATGACTCACGACCCTTGGTATGGTTTGCATGCTGACATGACTCACGACCCTTGGTATGGTTTGCATGCTGACATGACTCACGACCCGTGGTATGGTTTGCATGCTGACATGACTCACGACCCGTGGTATGGTTTGCATGCTGACATGACTCACGACCCTTGGTATGGTTTGCATGCTGACATGACTCACGACCCGTGGTATGGTTTGCATGCTGACATGACTCACGACCCGTGGTATGGTTTGCATGCTGACATGACTCACGACCCGTGGTATGGTTTGCATGCTGACATGACTCACGACCCTTGGTATGGTTTGCATGCTGACATGACTCACGACCCTTGGTATGGTTTGCATGCTGACATGACTCACGACCCGTGGTATGATTTGAATGCTAACGACTCTACAAAAAAAAATCAGTATGGGGTTCCTAACTGATGCCGATAAGGAGCTCTTGATTCAAGAAATTAGAGCTGCCCTTCCCTTTTTCATATCAAATCTAACTACGTTCCATTCCACATGAGCTGCACTGTCCCACTTTTCAGTTAATATAACAATGATCCAGCAGCGTTATGGATAATAAATCCACTTTGCTTTTCCCAACACGCGGCACAATAGGCGTTGACACACTTCTCTCCACATATTATTTGGAATATTTCGTAAGTGTAATATTCCACGCGATCACCTCATTAATGTCTAGTTAGAACCCAGTTTTACTGTTATTGCATAAAAAATCTCAGAACACAGATCCATCACCTCTCACCTACTTCGTCAGCAGAGCCAGATTAAGATTTTGTAATCCCCTGGACTACAGGTACCGTGAGGCCCCTGGACTACAGGTACCGTGAGGCCCCTGGGCTACAGGTACCGTGAGGCCCCTGGGCTACATGTACCGTGAGGCCCCTGGGCTACAGGTACCATGAGACCCCTGGGATACAGGTACCGTGAGGCCCCTGGGATACAGGTACCGTGAGGCCCCTGGACTACAGGTACCGTGAGGCCCCTGGGCTACATGTACCGTGAGGCCCCTGGGCTACAGGTACCGTGAGGCCCCTGGGCTACAGGTACCGTGAGGGCCCCAGTGATATTTAAAAAAAAAATTAAAAAAAATAATCACAACAGTCAACAGTTCATCATATACGTGATGTAATAACAAACTATAATTATAATCTTGCAGTAGTAACTGTTAACACTTTTCACTTTATCTCTGGAGGTCCTCCAGCTGACGGAGGCCCCTGGGGTGCAGCACCTGAAGCCCGTGCCTTAATCCAGCCCTCTACGTCAGCTGGTACAGAGCTGAAGTTAACAATTCACTGTATAAAGGGAATCAAGGTCTTACATATTAATCCTTTAATAATTCAGGGATCACCAAATCCCAGTGTATATAATTGGGTTTGACGCACAACATTTATTCTGTTGTAATTTTACTAAGATTCATGCTATGTGGAACGATTTTTTATATGTGAATAAAATTATATGGCCTATTTGGTTATAAAGGAAGGCCAGTGACACAGAATACGACACAGGTGTCATGAGTGTCGTGGTTCACCTCTAGTCTAACATCACTCATATGATGGTCCTTAGGAACTGCACGTGCACGTCTGATGGTTCTTGGGAACTACACATGCACGTCTGATGGTCCTTGGGAACTACACATGCACGTCTGATGGTCCTTGGGAACTACACATGCACGTCTGATGGTCCTTGGGAACTGCAAGTGCACGTCTGATAGTTCTTGGGAACTACACATGCACGTCTGATGGTCCTTGGGAACTACACATGCACGTCTGATGGTCCTTGGGAACTACACATGCACGTCTGATGGTCCTTGGGAACTGCAAGTGCACGTCTGATGGTCCTTGGGAACTGCATGTGCACGTCTGATGGTCCTTGGGAACTACACATGCACGTCTGATGGTCCTTGGGAACTACACATGCACGTCTGATGGTCCTTGGGAACTACACATGCACGTCTGATGGTCCTTGGGAACTACACATGCACGTCTGATGGTCCTTGGGAACTACACATACGTATTCAGTATCAGGTAGTCAACGGGAACGATCACCTGCGTTACTCTCCTAGAGCATAAATCTTTTCAAAACGACGAACACACAAATCGGCTGAAAGACTCACAAACTTCATGGTTGAGGAGTACAAGTGGACAGTGAAAGTATAACTAAGTAACGTCGCACCAGCTCTTGGCTTTATATATATGTGGGCGCTTGAACGCATGGAATTAGGACAAAGTAAGAAAGGTCGGGAGGTAGACGAGAGACCAGCTGTGGGTGTGAACTTCTCTGCCACAGTGGGGAGGAAGGGGAAGACGCGGAGCGGGAGTAGGGAGAAGAATTCTGAGAAGAGAAAATCGTAAATTGATTTCTGATTCAGAAAATGTTTTGCATTACCTATTAATTCATCTCTTTTTTTTTCCTTTGCGCCACTGACTTTGATAATTAAGTATGACGGAGCCTTGACCCAAGTCTTGTTTACCTAACACTGAGTAATATTCATAATATACATATACATAATATACATATACATAATATACATATACTCCGTGTTCATCAAGAACTGCAAGAAGCCCCTATCACCTGCTTTTAACATCCTATGGAGAGGGAGCATGGACACTGGGGTCGTCCCGCAGTTACTAAAAACAACAGACATAGCCCCGCTCCACAAAGGGGGCAGTAAAGCAATAGCAAAGAACTACAGACCAATAGCGCTAACGTCCCATATCAAAATCTTCGAAAGGGTTCTAAGAAGCAAGATCCCCACACATCTAGATAACCATCAGTTACACAACCCAGGGCAGCACGGGTTTAGAGCAGGTCGCTCCTGTCTGTCCCAACTACTGGACCACTACGACAAGGTCCTGGATGCTCTAGAAGACAAACAGAATGCAGATGTTATATACACAGACTTTGCAAATTCTTTGACAAGTGTGGTCATGGTGTAATAGCACACAAAATGCGTGATAAAGGAATAACAGGAAAAGTTGGTAGATGGATCTATAATTTCCTAACAAGTAGAACACAAAGAGTAGTAGTCAACAGAGTAAAGTCTGAGGCGGCTACGGTGAAAAGCTCTGTTCCACAAGGCACAGTACTCGCTCCCATCCTGTTCCTCATCCTTATATCGGACATAGACAGGGATATAAGCTACAGCTCAGTGTCTTTCTTTGCAGATGACACACGAATTTGCATGACAGTGTCCTCCTTTGAAGACACCGCAAGACTCCAAGCGGACATCAGGCAAATCTTTAAATGGGCCGCAGAAAACAATATGAAGTTCAATGATGAGAAATTTCAATTACTCCGATATGGAAAAAGTGATGAAATTAAAACTACATCGGAGTATAAAAGAAATTCCAACCACACAATAGAGCGAAAAACTAATGTAAAAAGACCTGGGAGTGATCATGTCAGAAGATCTCACCTTCAAAGATCATAACATTGTATCAATCGCATCTGCTAGAAAAATGACAGGATGGATAATGAGAACCTTCAAAACTAGGGATGCCAAGCCCATGTTGACACTTTTCAGGTCGCTTGTTCTATCTAGGCTGGAATATTGCTGCACACTAACTGCACCTTTCAAGGCAGATGAAATTGCTGACCTAGAAAATGCACAGAGAACCTTCACGGCACACATAACTGCGATAAAACACCTCAATTACTGGGAACGTTTGAAGTTCCTCAACCTGCACTCCCTGAAACGCAGGCAGGAGAGATACATGATTATATACACTTGGAAAATCCTAGAGGGATTAGTACCAAACTTGCACACGAAAATCACTCCCTATGAAAGCAAAAGACTCGGCAGACGATGCAACATTCCCCCAATGAAAAGCAGGGGAGGCACTAGCACAGTAAGAGACAACACAATAAGTGTCGGGCCCAAGACTGTTCAACTGCCTCCCAGCATACATAAAGGGGATTACCAATAGACCCCTGGCTGTCTTCAAGAAGGCACTGGACAGGCACCTAAAGTCAGTACCTGACCAGCCGGACTGTGGTTCGTACGTAGGATTGCGTGCGGCCAGCAGTAACATCCTGGTTGATCAGGCCCTGGTCCACCATGAGGCCTGGTCACAAACCGGACCGCGGGGGTGTTGACCCTTGGAACCCTCTCCAGGTATACTCCAGATATACATACAAGTGATTGGAAGGGAGGAATTGCCTGGGTCAGTAACATGTATTCTAACAAAGCAAAGTATTGTTTACACTATAAAAATTCTTTCCTTTAAAATTAAAATATATCTTTGTTTAGTTAACATATTATTTAACTTTATATAGCATTCTTCGTTGTTGTTATTTATTTCTCGGTGGACTTGCATCTGGTGTGCGTAGGCGCGTTTCCGGGTTCAAAATGTGCTCCTCATACGCATCAATGAATTGCAATATTCTCTTGCAGGTAAAATTATATGTCAGTGCTAGACAGAAGACGAATTTCTCTTCAATAATATTGTTGTCATCAATGAGTAGATTTTCTTTTGCTAGATATCTGGGCAAGAGAAACACAGGTACCCCTGCTGATACCTTGTACCAGCTGCACCTGGCACCGCCTCAAGTTAAGCAAGGATAACGATGATAATAATAATAATAATAATAATAATAATAATAATAATAATAATAATATCTTTATTTCTCCAAGTACATGTACAAGGTATATAGGCCTAGCTGACGTCAATGACATATAGAAAGACCCTTGTTATGCAGAGCATTTCGGGCAAATTAGGTCAGTTTTGTCCCAGGATGCGACCCACACCAGTCTACTAACACCCAGGTACCCATTTTACTGATGGGTGAACATGGACAACAGGTGTCTTATGGAAACACGTTCTAATGTTTTCCAGCCGTACCGGGTGTCGACCCCCGGAACTTCAGTGTGTGAGCTGAGTGCGCTATGATTATTTAATGTTGAGTAATCGAAAAAGAGCTCATGACACTCAACGTAATTAACTTGCTAAAAACAACAGAGAAATTAGGGAACACCATGTTGATACAATATATTACTGAACAAAAACAGAGAAAACATTATAATGTTGATGGCACTAGTTCAGTAAACACAGGTAATTATGTTGAATTATTAATGTACTGAGCAAATATGATGGACATCTACGAAGTTTTCTTGACAATGCTACACCTTCAAGTGGACTGTCCAATTTAATACAAAACGACCACAATGAAGCTGTCATCTAGGAAGGTGCCTTGATGCCAGGGAAGGTGCCTTGATGCCAGGGAAGGTGCCTTGATGCCAGGGAAGGTGCCTTGATGCCAGGGAAGGTGCCTTGATGTCAGGGAAGGTGCCTTGATGAAAGGTAAGGTGCCTTGATACCAGGGAAGGTGCATTGATGCCAGGGAAGGTGCCTTGATGCCAGGGAAGGTGCCTTGATGCCAGGGAAAGTACCTTGATGCCAGGGAAGGTGCCTTGATGCCAGGGAAAGTACCTTGATGCCAGGGAAGGTGCCTTGATCCCAGGGAAGGTGCCTTGATGCCAGGGAAGGTGCCTTGATGCCAGGGAAAGTACCTTGATGCCAGGGAAGGTGCCTTGATGCCAGAGAAGGTATCTTGATGCCAGGGAAGGTGCCTTGATGCCAGGGAAGGTGCCTTGATGTCAGAGAAGGTATCTTGATGCCAGGGAAGGTGCCTTGATGCCAGGGAAGGTGCCATAATGCCAAGGAAGGGATCTTGATCCAAATTTTGTTAAACTACCCTTTCTCTCAATGGAATTAATCTGATTTCCTTCCACTACCCTTACGCTGTATGACCCCGACGGATTTAGCCCTCTTACCCATGAAAATAATAATAATAACATTAATAAATATTTGAAAGCATATCACAAATAACCCGCACACAGGACATTGAAACTAATTACAGAAAAGTAACAGAGCTTTGCACAACTGTAACAAATTTTATGTAAAAAAAATATGAATGTTGAAGCAGAAAGTTGAACGAATGAGTCAAGATTTGAAGAGGAAGATCCAACTGGTGTATTTATTCACTGCAGAGACCACAGGTAAAAAAAAAAATAAGTGAATTCAAAGAATTTTTCATGACTTAAATGGGATTTCAGCCTTTAAAAAGAACACTTGTTCTTCATGAAGAAATGTCCTTGAATAAACTTCCGTAAGTGTCAGCCATCATTTGTAATTATGAGTGAAGACTGACACTCTGTGAAGACTGGGTGACACTCTGTGAAGACTGGCTGACACTCTGTGAAGACTGGCTGACACTCTGTGAAGACTGGTTGACACTCTGTGAAGGCTGGTTGACACTCTGTGAAGACTGGTTGACACTCTGTGAAAACTGGTTGGCACTCTGTGAAGGCTGGTTGACACTCTGTGAAGACTGGTTGACACTCTGTGAAGGCTGGTTGACACTCTGTGAAGACTGGTTGACACTCTGTGAAGGCTGGTTGACACTCTGTGAAGACTGGTTGACACTCTGTGAAGACTGGTTGACACTCTGTGAAGGCTGGTTGACACTCTGTGAAGACTGGTTGACACTCTGTGAAGGCTGGTTGACACTCTGTGAAGGCTGGTTGACACTCTGTGAAGACTGGCTGACACTGTGTGAGTGTAGACTGGGTGACACTGTGTGAGTGTAGACTGGTTGACACTGTGTGAGTGTAGACTGGGTGACACTGTGTGAGTGAAGACTGGCTGACACTGTGTGAGTGTAGACTGGGTGACACTGTGTGAGTGTAGACTGGTTGACACTGTGTGAGTGTAGACTGGTTGACACTGTGTGAGTGTAGACTGGTTGACACTGTGTGAGTGTAGACTGGGTGACACTGTGTGAGTGTAGACTGGGTGACACTGTGTGAGTGTAGACTGGGTGACACTGTGTGAGTGTAGACTGGGTGACACTGTGTGAGTGTAGACTGGTTGACACTGTGTGAGTGTAGACTGGGTGACACTGTGTGAGTGTAGACTGGTGACACTGTGTGAGTGTAGACTGGGTGACACTGTGTGAGTGTAGACTGGTTGACACTGTGTGAGTGTAGACTGGTGACACTGTGTGAGTGTAGACTGGGTGACACTGTGTGAGTGTAGACTGGGTGACACTGTGTGAGTGTAGACTGGGTGACACTGTGTGAGTGTAGACTGGTGACACTGTGTGAGTGTAGACTGGGTGACACTGTGTGAGTGTAGACTGGGTGACACTGTGTGAGTGTAGACTGGTGACACTGTGTGAGTGTAGACTGGGTGACACTGTGTGAGTATAGACTGGTTGACACTGTGTGAGTGTAGACTGGGTGACACTGTGTGAGTGTAGACTGGTGACACTGTGTGAGTGTAGACTGGGTGACACTGTGTGAGTGTAGACTGGTGACACTGTGTGAGTGTAGACTGGGTGACACTGTGTGAGTGTAGACTGGTTGACACTGTGTGAGTGTAGACTGGTGACACTGTGTGAGTGTAGACTGGGTGACACTGTGTGAGTGTAGACTGGGTGACACTGTGTGAGTGTAGACTGGTTGACACTGTGGGAGTGTAGACTGGTTGACACTGTGTGAGTGTAGACTGGTTGACACTGTGTGAGTGTAGACTGGTTGACACTGTGTGAGTGTAGACTGGGTGACACTGTGTGAGTGTAGACTGGTTGACACTGTGTGTGTGTAGACTGGGTGACACTGTGTGAGTGTAGACTGGTTGACACTGTGTGAGTGTAGACTGGGTGACACTGTGTAAGTGTAGACTGGGTGACACTGTGTGAGTGTAGACTGGGTGACACTGTGTGAGTGTAGACTGGTTGACACTGTGTGAGTGTAGACTGGGTGACACTGTGTGAGTGTAGACTGGGTGACACTGTGTGAGTGTAGACTGGTTGACACTGTGTGTGTAGACTGGGTGACACTGTGTGAGTGTAGACTGGTTGACACTGTGTGAGTGTAGACTGGGTGACACTGTGTGACTGTAGACTGGTTGACACTGTGTGAGTGTAGACTGGGTGACACTGTGTGAGTGTAGACTGGGTGACACTGTGTGAGTGTAGACTGGGTGACACTGTGTGAGTGTAGACTGGGTGACACTGTGTGAGTGTAGACTGGTTGACACTGTGTGAGTGTAGACTGGGTGACACTGTGTGAGTGTAGACTGGTTGACACTGTGTGAGTGTAGACTGGTTGACACTGTGTGAGTGTAGACTGGGTGACACTGTGTGAGTGTAGACTTGGTGACACTGTGTGAGTGTAGACTGGTGACACTGTGTGAGTGTAGACTGGTTGACACTGTGTGAGTGTAGACTGGTTGACACTGTGTGAGTGTAGACTGGGTGACACTGTGTGAGTGTAAAAAATCTCTCACTGCTGTGTCCGATAAACTAAGAGATCCTTTATCTTGTAAAAGATCCTGGATCTTGTGAGAGGTCCTGGATCGTTTGAGAGATCCTGGATCTTGTGAAAGATCCTGGATCGTGTGAGAGATCCTGGAACTTGTGAGAGATCCTGGATCTAGTGAGAAATCCTGAATCTAGTGAGAGATCCTGGATCTTTTGAGAGATCCTGGATCTAGTGAGAGATCCTGGATCTTGTGAGATATCCTGGATCTTGTGAGAGATCCTGGATCTTGTGAGAAATCCTGGATCTTCTGAGAGATCCTGGATCTTATGAGAGATCTTGGATCTTGTGAGAGATCCTGGATGTTGTGAGAGGTTCTGGATGTTTTGAGAGATCCTGGATGTTGTGAGAGATCCTGGATGTTGTGAGAGATCCTGGATGTTGTGAGAGATCCTGGATGTTGTGAGAAATCCTGGATGTTGTGAGAGATCCTGGATGTTGTGAGAGATCCTGGATGTTGTGAGAGATCCTGGATGTTGTGAGAAATCCTGGAAGTTGTGAGAGATCCTGGATGTTGTGAGAAATCCTGGATGTTGTGAGAGATCCTGGATGTTGTGAGAGATCCTGGATGTTGTGAGAGATCCTGGATGTTGTGAGAAATCCTGGATGTTGTGAGAGATCCTGGATGTTGTGAGAAATCCTGGATGTTGTGAGAGATCCTGGATGTTGTGAGAAATCCTGGATGTTTTGAGAAATCTTGGATGTTCTGAGAGATCCTGGATCTTGTGAGAGATCCTGGATCTTGTGAGAGACCTGGATCTTGTGAGAGATCCTGGGTCTTGTGAGAGATCCTGGATGTTTTGAGAGATCCTGGATCTTGTGAGAGATCCTGTATGTTGTGAGAAATCCTGGATGTTGTGAGAGATCCTGGATGTTGCGAGAGATCCTGGATGTTGTTAGAGATCCTGGATGTTGTGAGAAATCCTGGATGTTGTGAGAGATCCTGGATGTTGTGAGAAATCCTGGATGTTGTGAAAGATCCTGGATGTTGTGAGAAATCCTGGATGTTGTGAGAGATCCTGGATGGTGTGAGAAATCCTGGATGTTGTGAAAGATCCTGGATGTTGTGAGAAATTCTGGATGTTGTGAGAGATCCTGGATGGTGTGAGAGATCCTGGATCTTGTGAGAGACCTGAATCTTGTGAGAGATCCTGGGTCTTGTGAGAGATCCTGGATCTGAATGAGATCAAAAGTCACATAACTCTGCTGGTGGATTTTTATTATAATTGATGACCAAATAAAAAAAAATCACATAAATTCTGTATTAAAGAGGTGGAACGATTTTTGTCTATCTTCAAGACACAAATGTGAAAAGTTTGAGTCCACTTAGAGGGCAAAAAACACTCTGATTATTTAATGAAAATTATTCCAGGTTTATGAGACAAAAAAGAGGAAATATTGATGTAAAAACGACTTTATGCATAAATATATGCATAAAAATATATCCAGGTTAATATTAGATTCGAATTTTGGATTCATTTAAATTCTTCGTATTTTTAGTCTCCATCATTATCCAGAACTTTGACTTACTGAAACTAAAGTTAAACTATAGCAGTTTCTTTTTATTATTATTTTTTCAATTAAAACAAAGCCCAGATTTATTTACAAGTCAGAAGAATTTAGAAATCAAACTGTGACAGAACTTTTGACTTATATAATTGAGAATTACTTTGAGAAGGTTTACACTAAAGTGGCTAAACTTTGTGACTTAAGTAACGATTGCATCTGCATTGCAGGTTTTATATTTTGAATGATTGCAAAGCTTTGTTCTTTTCTCAACTGAAAAGAAAGAATTACTGCAGAATCGTCAGAACAAATAAAATGTTTACAAAAAAGATATTGATCACTTGATTGAAAGCCATGAAGAATTCCATTGAACTACGTTTAAAATGGTAAGTTAAACAATAAAAACAAATATTCATACTTAATAAAAAGGCAACATAAATAGTGTCATTCACTTATCCTAGCATTTTTGTCACGACACCCCAGGAATCAGGGTTCGTGACGGTGGAGTTCTCTCTTCGTGACGGTGGGGTTCTCTCTTCGTGACGGTGGGGTTCTCTCTTCGTGACGGTGGGGTTCTCTCTTCGTGACGGTGGGGTTCTCTCTTCGTGACGGTGGGGTTCTCTCTTCGTGACGGTGGGGTTCTCTCTTCGTGACGGTGGGGTTCTCTCTTCGTGACGGTGGGGTTCTCTCTTCGTGACGGTGGGGTTCTCTCTTCGTGACGGTGGGGTTCTCTCTTCGTGACGGTGGGGTTCTCTCTTCGTGACGGTGGGGTTCTCTCTTCGTGACGGTGGGGTTCTCTCTTCGTGACGGTGGGGTTCTCTCTTCGTGACGGTGGGGTTCTCTCTTCGTGACGGTGGGGTTCCTCTTCGTGACGGTGGGGTTCCTCTTCGTGACGGTGGGGTTCCTCTTCGTGACGGTGTGGTTCCTCTTCGTGACGGTGCTGACTTCGTTGTCTCTCTCATGCAGCTCTTGGAAATTAAACCATGCAGATCATACTGGTCAACTTATGTGTTGCAGCAAATACTCATATTCATTGTAAAATAGGGGAAGCATGGCAGACAGTCACATCAGCATGGAAGTTCTGTGGATCCAGACGTGTGCCCTTTGATGAAATTTGTACTGAAAGAAATTTCCACAGTGACATATGCTTACAGCCTTGAGATGAGATTTCTTCCTGTTAGATGTTGCTGACACTAGCTTATCTCTCTCTCTCTCTCTCTTTTTTTTTTTTTTTTGCAACGGGGTTTTCCCAGCTGGATTATGTGTAGGCAGCCTCGAAGTTGGTTATGGAGTTGAAGACATTTAAGACTAGTGGAACTGGGGTCGTTTACTCTTGCCAAATCACTCAAGTGGTCTTGTAGAATTTATTTACTAATTCCTTTGACGCCGTAGTGAATAAGAAAATTGGAAGGCAATCTGAGAGGCTTTTAGGTATTGCCAGTCCACCTACTTTGACTGAAAGTGAGACTCTCATCCATTGTTTGTCATTAAGGGGAAAGTTCAAGATGTTTTTCAACACAGAATTTAGAAGGGTGTTATATTCCTTTAGTTTGGGATTGTTGAACGCTTCTGAGCATTACAAAAAAAAAAGTAAGCGAGCTTTGGGAGGGGCATGCCTCTGGAGCGTAGGTAGAACACATTATGTACGTCATTATCTCTAGATCGGCCCTTCATTTTCTTGAAGCTGGAGATTTTTCTCCCTAGAATCAAATCGATGGTGTTAGAAGCGAGTGGAGCACCAAGGGGAGTACTGCCACGTAGATCAATTGCTTGAGGTTCTGGAAAGGCACCCATTATTTGGTGAGTGATCTGCTCTTTGCAGAAAACTTCCTGATATCCAGAGGGGGTGAAGGTTAGTATTAGATTCATTCTGTTGCTAGACTTTTTTTTTCCCCAATTAGAATTTGTTTTCATCAGCTTCAGGACGAGCTGCTTTGGGAATGTTATTTAGCATTCTGATAGTTGTTTATTTTATAACATCTTTTAAGTTCTCTGTTGTGGTAAGATCTAGCAGGCTGTTGGCTCTGCATCTTGGGAGGGTCTATTAGCCCTTATTCTCAGAGGCATCCAGGACCATGGACAATCAAGAGCATCGTGCATGTGTGCACGGACGGATGAGGCTTTATGGTACCTATTGCAGGTGCCATTATATATATATATATATATATATATATATATATATATATATATATATATATATATATATATATATATATATATGATAGCTCTAGACCTTTCGTGCTGCAATAAACACATTATCAGGAACTTGCAATGTTGCAGAAATGAGTAAAAGGTCCCAGCAGAATCATTCGGTGGAACATTCTTGACAGGAATGAGGTAGGGAAGCAGGAGACACTTAGTGCCCCAGGCATGATAGTGCCAGGTGCCAGCAAGATTGAGTATTATAGGAATAGAAGATAGCCTACAAGCACTGGTAATGGAGTGATTACCTAGCGAACTTAACCGTTAGTAACATGACAGTTATAAAAAAAAATCGGTCAGACTTTGGGACGATATAAAAGACTGGTGGGTAAAACTCTCGCTTAACACGACGATGCGCCCTCGTGCGTGTGTGTGCGCGCGCGCTCGTGTGTGTACTCACCTATTTGTGGTTGCAGGGGTCGAGACTCAGCTCCTGGCCCCGCCGCTCGTGTGTGTGTGCGCTCGTGTGGGTGTATGACCCACTTAATATTTGTATTTATAACTCATTACAATTGTGACCGGGTGTGGACGTGTCAGTGGCTCATTACTTTGTAATTTGTTCACGATTGTAACCATGTATAGGAGTGTAGAGAGTTCATTACCTTTGTAACTAGTTCAGCTATCATAACTTTTGGCCCAGTCCCTGAACCCATTATGTACCTCTGTAATCTTTTGACTACCGCCCACAGGATGGGTATGGGGTGCATAATAAAGATATTAAATTAACTTCACACGGCGAGGGTCCAGGTTCGATTCCGGCGAGGGTTGAAACATTGGGCGTGTTTCTTTACACTAATTGTCTATGTTTCCCATCAGTAAAATGGGTAGCTGGGTGTTAGTAGACTGGTGTGGGTCGCATCCTGGGACAAAATTGACCTAATTTGCCCGAAATGCTCTGCATAACAAGCGGCTTTCTATATAGTAGTATGTCATTGATGTCAACTAGGCCTGTATATCTTGTACATGTACTTGTAGTAAATAAAGATATTATTATTATTATTATGTATCTTGCATTTGTCTTGGATTTTCCATGATAATTAAGAAAACGGGTCTACGGCAGACATCTATGGTTTATCCAAGGGCAGACAGCCATAGTTTATCTATCCTACCAGACTCTTTGGGCAGACGCTGGTCTAACCCAAGATGTCAGGGAGACAGACCCTAATTCCTTGGAGTTGAACCATGACACTTAAGACAATCCAGAGCATTTGTATATGCATCCAGTTTTAGGTTATGCACAATAGCCTCAATTATAAATGAAACGAGCTTGTATAATCTGCATCTACCATTATACAATGAATGTTTATCATGTTTTATAATTGTCGTTTCTAAAATATAATTTTCCAGCCACGAAGTACATAGAACTACGACTTTGGCTTCCGACTACTTAGCAGAATTGTTGCAAACTCATGTGTGGTTGAATATCACATTTGATTCTTGAGCTGTTCTCATTGAGTACTGATATGTTATTCCAACATTGAGAGGTTTGCCAGTCTGTCCCACATAAGATAAGTTGCAGCCTTCGCAGGCAATCCTGTAAACAACACCAACACGGGGGTGGGGGAAATTCTTGATCAACATTTTCTTAACAGTCCGAGAATTCTTAAAAATAACTTGCATATTGAATCTCTTTAGGACATTTGGCATGACTGATAAATTCTCATTGAATGGTAATCAAGCACATTCTTGGTCTGAGGAGTTATTCTAGGTAAAGTCCTATTTTTAACTCTCAAATCTATTCGTTTCCTAGACTTTCTAAGCTTATTAGTTTTGCTCCAAAACTTTTTCTTATTCTCAGCAAAATTTGTTGACAGCATCTCACCCACTCGCTCATTTTACATTCCCTCACCACTCTCTTAACCTCTCTTTTTCTCTCCATATGCTCCTCCCTCCTTTATATAATTTCTGCTTTGCAAAAATCTCTCATATGTTAACTTTTTCTCTCTTACAATTCTATTTACCTCATCATTCTACCTATCTCTCCTCTTCCCTCCTTTATCCACAAACTCCTCTTCCCTCCTTTATCCACAAACTCCTCTTCCCTCCTATATCCACAGACTCCTCTTCCCTCCTATATCCACAAACTCCTCTTCCCTCCTTTATCCACAAACTCCTCTTCCCTCCTTTATCCACAAACTCCTCTTCCCTCCTATATCCACAAACTCCTCTTCCCTCCTATATCCACAAACTCCTCTTCCATCCTTTATCCACAAACTCCTCTTCCCTCCTTTATCCACAAACTCCTCTTCCCTCCTATATCCACAAACTCCTCTTCCATCCTTTATCCACAAACTCCTCTTCCCTCCTTTATCCACAAACTCCTCTTCCATCCTTTATCCACAAACTCCTCTTCCCTCCTTTATCCGCAAACTCCTCTTCCCTCCTATATCCACAAACTCCTCTTCCCTCCTTTATCCACAAACTCCTCTTCCCCCTTTATCCACAAACTCCTCTTCCTCCTTTATCCACAAACTCCTCTTCCCTCCTATATCCACAAACTCTCTTCCCTCCTTATCCACAAACTCCTCTTCCCTATATCCACAAACTCCTCTCCTCCTTTATCCACAAACTCCTCTTCCTCCTATATCCACAAACTCCTCTTCCATCCTTATCCACAAACTCCTCTTCCCTCCTTTATCCACAAACTCTCTTCCTCCTTTATCCACAAACTCCTCTTCCCTCCTATATCCACAAACTCCTCTTCCCTCCTATATCCACAAACTCCTCTCCCCTCCTTTATCCACAAACTCCTCTTCCCTCCTATATCCGCAAACTCCTCTTCCATCCTTTATCCACAAACTCCTCTTCCCCCCTATATCCACAAACTCCTCTTCCCTCCTATATCCACAAACTCCTCTTCCCTCCTTTATCCACAAACTCCTCTTCCCTCCTTTATCCACAAACTCCTCTTCCCTCCTATATCCACAAACTCCTCTTCCCTCCTATATCCACAAACTCCTCTCCCCTCCTTTATCCACAAACTCCTCTTCCCTCCTATATCCGCAAACTCCTCTTCCATCCTTATCCACAAACTCCTCTTCCCCTATATCCACAAACTCCTCTTCCTCCTTTATCCACAAACTCCTCTTCCTCCTATATCCACAAACTCCTCTTCCCTCCTATATCCACAAACTCCTCTTCCCTCCTTTATCCACAAACTCCTCTTCCCTCCTTTATCCACAAACTCCTCTTCCCTCCTTTATCCACAAACTCCTCTTCCCTCCTATATCCACAAACTTCTCTTCCCTCCTTTATCCACAAACTCCTCTTCCCCCCTATATCCACAAACTCCTCTTCCTCCTTTATCCACAAACTCCTCTTCCTCCTATATCCACAAACTCCTCTTCCTCCTATATCCACAAACTCCTCTTCCCTCCTTTATCCACAAACTCCTCTTCCCCCCTATATCCACAAACTCCTCTTCCCTCCTTTATCCACAAACTCCTCTTCCCTCCTTTATCCACAAACTCCTCTTCCCTCCTATATCCACAAACTCCTCTTCCCTCCTTTATCCACAAACTCCTCTTCCCTCCTATATCCACAAACTCCTCTTCCCTCCTATATCCACAAACTCCTCTTCCCTCCTATATCCACAAACTCCTCTTCCCTCCTTTATCCACAAACTCCTCTTCCCTCCTATATCCACAAACTCCTCTTCCCTCCTTTATCCACAAACTCCTCTTCCCTCCTTTATCCACAAACTCCTCTTCCCTCCTTTATCCACAAACTCCTCTTCCCTCCTATATCCACAAACCTCTTCCTCCCTATATCCACAAACTCCTCTTCCTCCTATATCCACAAACTCCTCTTCCCTCCTATATCCACAAACTCCTCTTCCCTCCTATATCCACAAACTCCTCTTCCCTCCTATATCCACAAACTCCTCTTCCCTCCTATATCCACAAACTCCTGTTGAAAACACTAACACTACATTCTTAAATCTACCCCGTACTTCTTCAACCTCACAACCTATACTTTCACTAGCCCATCTTTCTACCAAGAGTTGTTTATATCTTACCCTAACTGCCTCCTCCTATAGTTTATAAACCTTCACATCTCTCGTACTTGCTGATGCCATTTTACTTGTACCCCGTCTACTTTTTACTCTCATTGTTGCTACAACTAAAAAAATATCTGATATATCTCTTTCCATTCTATAAACATGCATATTCAGAAGTCTACTCATCAACCTTTTATCCACCAATACAAAATCCAACAAACAATTGTCATTAAGCCCAATATCATATTTCGTATTCTTATTTATCCTCTTTTTCTTAAAATATGTAATACCTATTACCAAATCCCTCTCTATGCAAAGATCAATCAAAGGACCCCCATTATCATTTACCCCTGGCACCCCAGACCTACTACTACTACTACGCCCTCTACAATCGTTTCTCCTACTTTAGCATCAAGGTCCCATATTACAATTACTCAGTTCAAAACTATCTAAACACTCGCTTAATATTTCCCAAAATCTCTCACTCCTCTCTCTCCAGGTGCATAAACACTTAGTATAACCACTTTTCGCATTTAGTTTTAATCCACACAAATGTGTGGATATATGGATATGGATATATATATATATATATATATATATATATATATATATATATATATATATATATATATATATATATATATATATATATATATATATATATATATATATATATATATATATATATATATATATATATATATATATATATATATATATATTTATTTATTTATTACACATCGGCCGATTCCACCAAGGCAGGGTTGGCTGAAAAGAAAAACTTTCATCATCATTCTCCATCACTGTCTTGCCAGAGGGGTGCTTTACACTACAGCTATAAGACTGAACATTAACACCCCTCCTTCAGGTGCAGACACTGTACTTCCCATCTCCAGGACTCAAGTCCGGCCTGCCGGTTTCCCTGAATCCCTTCATAAATGTTACTTTGCTCACACTCCAACAGCACGTCAAGTATTAAAAACCATTCGTCTCCATTCACTCCTATCAAATACGCACACGCATGCTTGCTGAAATCGCCCTCGCAAAAACCTCTTTTACCCCTCCTCCAACCTTCTTAGGCCGACCCCTACCCCGCCTTCCCTCCACTAGCAGATTTATACACTCTGAGGTTATTATGTTTCGTTCTATTCTCTCTACATGTCCGAACCACCTCAACAATCCTCTCAGCCCTCTGGATAATAGTTTGGTAATCCCGCACCTCCTCTAATTTCCAAACTCCGAATTCTCTGCATTATATTCACGCCACACATTGACCTCAGACATGACATCTCCACTGCCTCCAGCCTTCTCCTCGTTGCAACATTCATCACCCATGCTTCACACCCATATAAGAGTGTTGGTATAACTATACTCTCATACATTCCCTCTTTACTTCCATGGACAAAGTTCTTTGTCTCCACAGACTCGAAGTGCACCACTCACCCTTTTCCCTCATCAATTCTATGATTCACCTCATCCTTCATAGACCCATCTGCTGACATGTCCACTCAAAATATCTGAATACATTCACCTCCTCCATACTCTCTCCTCCAATCTGATATCCAATCTTTCGTCACCTAATCTTTTTATTATCCTCATCACCTTACTCTTTCCTATATTCACTTTCAATTTTCTTCTTTTACATACCTTACCAAATTCATCCACCAACTTCTGCAACTTCTCTTCAGAATCTCCCAAAAGCACAGTGTCATCAGCAAAAAGCAACTGTGACAACTCCCACTTTGTATTTGATTCTTTGTCTTTTAACCCCACACCTCTCTTACCATATATATATATATATATATATATATATATATATATATATATATATATATGCAAAATTATCTTTGTAAATGAAACTTTGAAATTTTTAAATTCTTATTTATTATAAATTATGGTCAAGCTATTAGCAGTGAATTCCCAAGGAAGTCATACACTGATTTCCTTCATCAGGTTTCGCTTAACTAGTAGTACATGACACACCTATATCCACACTTGCTCTCATGCATATCTCGCTGAGCACAGCTTCCGCCTGGGAGAGTGTGCAACTCTTGTAAATGAGGATGACAACTCGCGTGAGTTTCAGTCGAGGTCCACTACTTTATATGCTGAAGGAAGAACAAGGGCAGTAGCAGACTCTGGGGAGAGCGACGAGCCCTTCTCATGGAATGAGGATGACAGTTTATGTCCCTCTGAATCGAGGTCCACTTTTTTATATGCTGAGGGAAGAACAAGAGCCGTAGCAGACTCAGGAGACAGCGGGGAGCCCTTCTCATGAAATGAGGATGGTAATTCATTCCTCTCTGATTCAGGGGACACCAGATCGCGTCCCTTTGTATCGAGGTCTACCTTCTCATAGGCTGTAGGAAGAACAAGAGCAGTGGCAGACTCTGGAGACAGCGGGGAACCCTTCTCATGAAATGAGGATGGTAATTCATTCCTCTCTGATTCAGGGGACACCAGATCGCGTCCCTTTGTATCGAGGTCTACCTTCTCATAGGCTGTAGGAAGAACAAGAGCAGTGGCAGACTCTGGAGACAGCGGGGAACCCTTCTCATGAAATGAGGATGACAATTCACTCCTTTCTGATTCAGGGGACACCAGATCGCGTCCCTTTGTATCGAGGTCTACCTTCTCATAGGCTGTAGGAAGAACAAGAGCAGTGGCAGACTCTGGAGACAGCGGGGATCCCTTCTCATGAAATGCCGATGGTCGATCCTCATTTTCTGTTATTAACCTAGTGCGATACGAGAAGATGTTATCAATAATTAAATATAAACACTATAGTAGAGGGATTTTTTTTTTTTTTGTAATTTAAACACAAATTCAAGTATACTCCATTTTAAGTGAAACTCTGAAAGTAGTAAATATATAACTAAAGATTTTAATTGACGAAACACTGGGGACAGGGAGGCTGGAGTGTTGGAGGGGTGAGGAGGCTGGAGTGTTGGAGGGGTGAGGATGGAGTGTTGGAGGGATGAGGTTGGAGTGTTGGAGGGGTTAGGGTGGGGTGTCGGAGGGGTGAGAGTAGTGTTGGAGGGGTGAAAGTGGAGTGTTGGAGGGGTGAGGGTGTTGGAGGGGGTGAGAGTGGAGGGGTGAGGGTGGTATGTTGGAAGGGTAAGGGTGGTGTTGGAAGAGTGAGGGTGGAGTGTCGGAGGGGTGAGAATGGAGTGATGAAGGGGTGAAGGTGGAGTGTACCTGTCAATCTCGGTGACCTCCACTTCGTCTCCTCCATCAAATAAGCTTCGGCAGTTCGCCACCGTCAGCAGCGCCAGCATCAGCACCTGACACACCATAAAAAAAACTCAGTAACAGAGAATGTCAACACCATATCAAACTAACACCACTAGTATAGTTTTTAGTTAAAGTTACTCTAGTTTAACATTACTTCAAAAGTTGTATATCATATTCTCCAATTATCATTTATAATAAATTCCCACAAGTCACCTCCTTGATGAGAAATATCAGCATAACTTGTATTAACTGCAACTTCTAAATATACTGTATTCTCAGATGTGTTTTGGTATGGCATAGTGTGCAACATCGTAATAATATATGCACAGAAATGCTTCAATTATGGTACCATGAGAAATGTCCTAATATGAACAAAAATGCTTAAAGTAGGGAAATTCGTTTTATTTAAGTGAATCAGAATGAAGACGAGACACGAGCACTTCTCTGCTGCTGTAACTACACAGATAACTGCAACAAACAGCTACCTGCTGCTTCCTTGTCTCTGCATAATAACAAGTTGACTTTCACCAAAAATTTTACTGCAAGATTTTAATTGCTAGGTTGTCATGGGCAGCAAATGTAAGGAGATTTGTCCAAACGTCTGTCCAGGAACATATACTCACCTAGCTTTGGTTGCAGGAGTTGAATTCCAACTCATGTCCCTGTTAACTATGTGTTAATTAGTTCCCTGTCTCTTGGCTCCTCCTGTGTACTCCTGAAAACCTTATATGGGAGCCAGTACTACTGCAAATCCCTGAACTTTCTCTAGTTATTTAAATACATGATTAGGTATTTCCCATAGGCAGGTGCTGAATATTCTATGACAGGTGTGATATTTAACGTACACTTGCAATTAATGCATTCTCCACTAACGGATTTTTGTTCATCTATATTCTATATTTGAGGTTTGCAACCTTCCTCTGACGCACGAGCCTAAACTTCTTTCCCGTTTTTCATAACCTCGCACTTGTTGGGTCTGAATTACACTAGCTGTGTCTGAATTATGTTGTTAATTCTTTTCAGTTGTTATTCTCCTTATTAGTTATCATAATTCTCAACTCATGAAATATAGAAAATTTTCTTTTCTGTTACGTCGTTTACGTATATGAAAAAAGTATATATTCACTCATGTCTGCTCCTCCTGATACACCCAGCTTGACCATTATTTTGTCTCCTCTCTCTTGATTATTCTTCGATCCATTAAGAACTTTCCTGTTATTCCTGCTTGCTCTTCTAGTTTGTTCATCAGTTAACTGTGAAATACATTATCTTATACTGGCTTACAGTTCAGGAATATGTATGTAGTCTACCTACATCTCTGTCATGTTTTTTTCACTGCTAACCTGTCGTAGAGTTCCCACGGGTTCATAAACACGACCTACTTTCTCTAAACCAGTGCTGGTTGTCTTGTCTAAATGAATCCTCTGTTTTCGAGGAGCTCCATCGTTTTCCTAATTATCAGCTTTAAATTCAAAAACTATTGGGCTGCACTCACTCTGAACTATCAGCATCACATAAGTAAATGCAGGATGCTGATGTCTTTCCTCTCGAAACCTCTTTCATGACGTCAGTAAGACGTCCCTTAAACCTTCCATCCATTTCACCTTTACACACCCTTAACAACCTTCCTGTCTTACGCCATTTTTTTTCTGGATGAAGGAGAAACTATCACAAGAAGTCTCTTTGAATTATAACTTTCATAACACTACATTTACATTCAGATTTCTTCACTTATTATGCAGTAATGTAATAATGCTCAGTTATATGCAGACTTGTAAATGGTGAAGACTCACAAACTTCATGGTGGAGACTTGGTGAGAGGAGCTCCCCTTGTCAGTGTAGCAGCGAAGACTAAGAACTGAGTTAACTCACTCGCCACTTGCCTTTATTTATATATGCGCTCAGCAAGGCATGAGAAGGACACAGGGGGAATCAATCCGAGGCCGAAGCCGGGGCTGGCTTCAGAATACGAGGCTGGGCTCGGTTTCAGTGTCCAGAACTTGGTCTGACTTAAGACTCCATCAGACACCGTCAGTGTGCTGCTACCCTATCCCACATGGTAGTTACACTGCATCCCACATGGTAGTTACACTGCAGGAACAAAAACTAGTTGTTTCCCTGTCGTGTTCCATAAAAAAAAAGGATTTCGAACATCAAGTGGTGAAATCTGTTGGCCTGAGTTGGGAGGCATCAGTAGAGCAACGAGGAAAACGTACGTATTTTATTAAGAATTCAGAAGCTACACAAGTTTCAAAGGTCTCGCTCTCTCAGAGCTGGAGTCACTATTACTTGGGAATTCCTGATGATGAAGACACAGAAAAGAATATGGTCTTCATTCAAACATTTCGTCTTGGCAGCAGGATTTTACAAATGTAATCGATTATACTTAGTTTTAGAACAGTACGTAAGCTAGTGAGAACAGTACGTAAGCTAGTGAGAACAGTACGTAAGGTAGTGAGAACAGTACGTAAGGTAGTGAGAACAGTACGTAAGCTAGTGAGAACAGTACGTAAGGTAGTGAGAACAGTACGTAAGGTAGTGAGAACAGTACGTAAGGTAGTGAGAACAGTACGTAAGCTAGTGAGAACAGTACGTAAGGTAGTGAGAACAGTACGTAAGGTAGTGAGAACAGTACGTAAGGTAGTGAGAACAGTACGTAAGGTAGTGAGAACAGTACGTAAGCTAGTGAGAACAGTACGTAAGGTAGTGAGAACAGTACGTAAGGTAGTGAGAACAGTACGTAAGGTAGTGAGAACAGAACGTAAGCTAGTGAGAACAGTACGTAAGGTAGTGAGAACAGTACGTAAGGTAGTGAGAACAGAACGTAAGCTAGTGAGAACAGTACGTAAGGTAGTGAGAACAGTACGTAAGCTAGTGAGAACAGTACGTAAGCTAGTGAGAACAGTACGTAAGCTAGTGAGAACAGTACGTAAGCTAGTGAGAACAGTACGTAAGGTAGTGAGAACAGTACGTAAGCTAGTGAGAACAGTACGTAAGCTAGTGAGAACAGTACGTAAGCTAGTGAGAACAGTACGTAAGCTAGTGAGAACAGTACGTAAGCTAGTGAGAACAGTACGTAAGCTAGTGAGAACAGTACGTAAGCTAGTGAGAACAGTACGTAAGCTAGTGAGAACAGTACGTAAGCTAGTGAGAACAGTACGTAAGCTAGTGAGAACAGTACATAAGCTAGTGAGAACAGTACGTAAGCTTAGTGAGAACAGTACGTAAGCTAGTGAGAACAGTACGTAAGCTAGTGAGAACAGTACGTAAGCTAGTGAGAACAGTCATAAGCTAGTGAGAACAGTACGTAAGCTAGTGAGAACAGTACGTAAGCTAGTGAGAACAGTACGTAAGCTAGTGAGAACAGTACATAATCTAGTGAGAACAGTACGTAAGCTAGTGAGAACAGTACGTAAGCTAGTGAGAACAGTACATAAGCTAGTGAGAACAGTACGTAAGCTAATGAGAACAGTATATAGCTAGTGAGAACAGTACGTAAGCTAGTGAGAACAGTACGTAAGCTAGTGAGAACAGTACGTAAGCTAGTGAGAACAGTACGTAAGGTAGTGAGAACAGTACATAAGCTAGTGAGAACAGTTCGTAAGCTAGTGAGAACAGTACGTAAGCTAGTGAGAACAGTACGTAAGCTAGTGAGAACAGTACATAAGCTAGTGAGAACAGTAATGTAAGCTAGTGAGAACAGTACGTAAGCTAGTGAGAACAGTACGTAAGCTAGTGAGAACAGTACGTAAGCTAGTGAGAACAGTACGTAAGCTAGTGAGAACAGTACGTAAGCTAGTGAGAACAGTACGTAAGCTAGTGAGAACAGTACGTAAGCTAGTGAGAACAGTACATAAGCTAGTGAGAACAGTACGTAAGTTAGTGAGAACAGTACGTAAGCTAGTGAGAACAGTACGTAAGCTAGTGAGAACAGTACGTAAGCTAGTGAGAACAGTACATAAGCTAGTGAGAACAGTACGTAAGCTAGTGAGAACAGTACGTAAGCTAGTGAGAACATTACGTAAGCTAGTGAGAACAGTACATAATCTAGTGAGAACAGTACGTAAGCTAGTGAGAACAGTACGTAAGCTAGTGAGAACAGTACATAAGCTAGTGAGAACAGTACGTAATCTAGTGAGAACAGTATATAAGCTAGTGAGAACAGTACGTAAGCTAGTGAGAACAGTACGTAAGCTAGTGAGAACAGTACGTAAGCTAGTGAGAACAGTACGTAAGGTAGTGAGAACAGTACATAAGCTAGTGAGAACAGTACGTAAGCTAGTGAGAACAGTACGTAAGCTAGTGAGAACAGTACGTAAGCTAGTGAGAACAGTACATAAGCTAGTGAGAACAGTACGTAAGCTAGTGAGAACAGTACGTAAGCTAGTGAGAACAGTACGTAAGCTAGTGAGAACAGTACGTAAGCTAGTGAGAACAGTACGTAAGCTAGTGAGAACAGTACGTAAGCTAGTGAGAACAGTACGTAAGCTAGTGAGAACAGTACGTAAGCTAGTGAGAACAGTACGTAAGCTAGTGAGAACAGTACGTAAGCTAGTGAGAAGAGCATAAAAAACACGGAACGGGTGGGGTTTGCATGTTTACAATCGTGTTATTACCAATTTGTGAGTCATGAAGAGCATATATTATAGTTGGGTATAAAATATAAGCATAGAAACAAGAGTGCACTGCAGCAGGACCACTAGTGGTCCACATTAGTGTACTGAGTAATAGTAACTGGTAGTTCTGGGAGGTACACGCGCTTTAGGGTTTACCAACTGGGAGCTGCCTTGGTCCTGAGTGACTGTGACTCATGATAGTCAACACAGTCTGTGACTGTGACTCATGATAGTCAACACAGTCTGTGACTGTGACTCATGATAGTCAACACAGTCTGTGACTGTGACTCATGATAGTCAACACAGAAATGTTGTCTGACTAAATTATTCAATTACCACTGTTAAGTTTTTATCTACAAGTGGTAGGTATTCCCATACCTTCTACAAGTGGTAAGGGCAGGTGTGGTGAGTAATTACTGAGGTAAGGGCAGGGGTGGTGAGTAATTACTGAGGTAAGGACAGGGGTGGTGGGTTGGTTCAGGGATGAGGACAAATAGGAGTAGAAATACTGGGGTGGGGCTGGGGTGTAGGATATGTTGAGGAGTGGGGCTGAGCAGGTGGGTACGTTTCGGGGTAGAGGCTGAGGAGATTGGGAAGCACTTGGGTAGTGGGGAGGCCTTGGGGAGGGGTAGAGTTCCAAGAAGTAGTACGCAGGTGTCCTGAACATTCAAGGTGCCAGCAAAACAAATACTGTATAATAATTACTTAGATGATTATTAGTAAAACCTTAATTTAGTTGGATTTAAGCTCGTAGTGTGTGTTTGACACAGTATTTTCAGAGGTAGATTAAGAGCAACTCACTAGGAGCCCCTCGCTGCTGTCAGCTACTGCACTAGTGGAGATTAATGTTTAACATTAGAATGAGACGTATGACTGTATGAATGAGTCGTATGACTGTATGAATGAGACGTATGACTGTATGAATGAGACGTATGACTGTATGAATGAGTCGTATGACTGTATGAATGAGACGTATGACTGTATGAATGAGACGTATGACTGTATGAATGAGACGTATGACTGTATGAATGAGACGTATGACTGTATGAATGAGTCGTATGACTGTATGAATGAGTCGTATGACTGTATGAATGAGACGTATGACTATGAATGAGACGTATGACTGTATGAATGAGACGTATGACTGTATGAATGAGACGTATGACTGTATGAATGAGACGTATGACTGTATGAATGAGACGTATGACTGTATGAATGAGACGTATGACTGTATGAATGAGACATATGACTGTATGAATGAGACGTATGACTGCATGACTACCGCTGGCCCGCTGCCAGCCTGTTGCCATATAAAAAAAAATAGAAAGTAAGCAAAATAAGACAACAGCTTAAAAAGTTTTTTTTCAGAATCAAAATAGTGTGTAACTTTCAACTTAGTACTTATGGTCCTGCGCGACCAGAACCGTCAGACATTACAGAACAGCGACGCGACTCACCAAGGGCTAAGAAACAAATAATTAATGATACATGAGCCCTCAGTATTCAGGACCCTCAGTATTCAGGACCCTCAGCACCCGCTTAGTTCGCTTATCAGTAAATCCGCCTCTGATAATTTTTATGTCATACACCAATATATCGGACATTGAAAATGACAAAGTGACCACGATTATTAACACTACCATGTTTGTGGGTGACTGGTACAAGCGCATGTTTGTGGGTGACTGGTACAAGCGCATGTTTGTGGGTGACTGGTACAAGCGCATGTTTGTGGGTGACTGGTACAAGCGCATGTTTGTGGGTAACTGGTACAAGCGCATGTTTGTGGGTGACTGGTAAAAGTGCATGTTTGTGGGTGACTGGTAAAAGTGCATGTTTGTAGGTGACTGGTACAAGTGCATGTTTATGGGTGACTGGTAAAAGTGCATGTTTGTGGGTGACTGGTACAAGCGCATGTTTGTGGGTGACTGGTACAAGCGCATGTTTGTAAGTGACTGGTAAAAGTGCATGTTTGTGGGTGACTGGTAAAAGTGCATGTTTGTGGGTGACTGGTACAAGCGCATGTTTGTGGGTGACTGGTAAAAGTGCATGTTTGTGGGTGACTGGTAAAAGTGCATGTTTGTGGGTGACTGGTAAAAGTGCATGTTTGTGGGTGACTGGTACAAGTGCATGTTTGTGGGTGACTGGTACAAGTGCATGTTTGTGGGTGACTGGTACAAGCGCATGTTTGTGGGTGACTGGTACAAGCGCATGTTTGTGGGTGACTGGTAAAAGTGCATGTTTGTGGGTGACTGGTAAAAGTGCATGTTTGTGGGTGACTGGTACAAGCGCATGTTTGTGGGTGACTGGTAAAAGTGCATGTTTGTGGGTGACTGGTAAAAGTGCATGTTTGTGGGTGACTGGTAAAAGTGCATGTTTGTGGGTGACTGGTACAAGTGCATGTTTGTGGGTGACTGGTACAAGTGCATGTTTGTGGGTGACTGGTACAAGCGCATGTTTGTGGGTGACTGGTACAAGCGCATGTTTGTGGGTGACTGGTACAAGTGCATGTTTGTGGGTGACTGGTACAAGTGCATGTTTGTGGGTGACTGGTACAAGCGCATGTTTGTGGGTGACTGGTACAAGCGCATGTTTGTGGGTGACTGGTACAAGCGCATGTTTGTGGGTGACTGGTACAAGCGCATGTTTGTGGGTGACTGGTACAAGTATTGAGAGAGAGAATCATCCCACAAAGGCAGTATTACCAGAGCAGGAAAACCGTCACGATCATTCATTTAATATCTGTCTTGTCAGAAACCAGTGTGTAGGAATGACATTGGTGCAGTGGACAGTCCTGCCCACTCGTCTCCAACCAGTGACCTCGTCACTCCACCTAACAATTTTGGGTGGCACCTGACCTCTCTCCACTATATATATTATGTTTTTAACTGTTTTTGACAGTGTATATGTGTCTTATTCTCCCTGCTTTTTTCTCCTTGTTCCATATACAAAGTTTCTGCCTCTGTTTCATAATCTATTTTCAGTAATATCTTAATATATATATATATATATATATATATATATATATATATATATATATATATATATATATATATATATATCGTGCCGATTAGGTAAAACTTTAGATTTTGGCTTAAATAGCAACGCTCACCTTGCCATATAAGACAAGTGAAAATTTGTGTATGCAATAATTCCGCAAAAATCATTCTGAACCTAATGAAAAAATATATTTCATTTTGTTTGTTTATTATTAAATTATTGTAAATGTATCTAAAATATATTTAGTTGGGTTAGGCAAAATTAAATTGCGCTTGTTATAATAAGGTTAGGTAGGTTTTCAAAGTTTCCCTTGGTACAAAATTATAAATTTTACATTAACATAAATGAAAAAATATATCTTTAAACGTATAAGAGAAATTTTTGAAAGGACTTAATTTTAAATGAGTTGTATATATATTTATATATATATATATATATATATATATATATATATATATATATATATATATATATATATATATATATATATATATATATATATATGTATATATATATATAGAGCTTTTTACCTCCTTAACCATCACCTCACAGTTTTTAATCATGGCAAACACATACACTTGGCTTGTCAGCTTTGCTAACATAATTTAATTTTTATTTTTAAAAATCCCACCGACCAATACTTCACCCGTTGTTGTGATTTATTTTTCTGTGACCATCACTTCTCTAACACCTCTCCTATTACAATTTTCTGTATATTATTTTACATTATACGCACCTTTCGTGTGCCAATTGTCTCTCTTTACGACTGTTTCTGCCTCATTATTCCCCACAACATTATCTTCCCCCCACCCACTCACTCTGTTTTAATTTACAACCATGAATGTTGCCCAGTTTAATATTGCTTTCTTGACACTACGACAAGACCTTTTACGTGTCCTACTTACTTTTTTTTTTTTTTACATTTTTACACTATTCTTACATTTCACTTCCGTTTTCCTCCTCCTCTTAATCGCCTCTAAATAGTAATCAGTTGTATCTGTGGCTTCTCTAAAAACATTAATATACAGGAGCCTACCATTTACATATAGTCTCTCAGACTACACATTTAAGTGCTTTATTCTTTGTGCATTTATGTTATTTTTGGCTCACGACATTCCTGCTACACCTTCCACGTCATGTTCTTCCACGCCATGTTCTTCCACATCATGTTCTTCCACATCATGTTCTTCCACATCATGTTCTTCCACATCATGTTCTTCCACATCATGTTCTTCCACATCATGTTCTTCCACATCATGTTCTTCCACGTCATGTTTTTCCACATCATGTTCTTCCACGTCACGTTCTTCCACGTCATGTTCTTCCACATGTTCTTCCACATCATGTTCTTCCACATCATGTTCTTCCACGTCATGTTCTTCCACGTCATGTTCTTCCACGTCTTGTTCTT
>WNWK01013854.1:0-53684 GCA_009830355.1 Cherax destructor | reverse complement strand
TTTTCACGCAGGAAGATACTAATAATATCCCAGAATTTAATTTTTACAGAGGCCCAGAAGAACATAAATTATGTAATATCACAGTCACTAGTGAAATGGTTATGAAACAACTAGACCGACTGAAACAAAATAAATCGCCGGGTCCTGATGAGCTTTTTGCAAGGGTTCTTAGGGAATGCAAAATGGAACTCTGTGAACCAATATCTAACATTTTAATTTATCTCTTCAAACAGGTGTAGTGTCTGATATGTGGAAGATGGCTAATGTAATTCCTATTTTTAAAGCAGGGGACAAGTCACTACTGTCAAATTACGCCCAATAAGCCTTACCTCAATTGTGGCAAATTACTAGAGTCAATTATATCTGATATTATTAGAAGCCATCTAGATAACCATAATTTGATTAATGATACTCAGCATGGATTCACGAGGGGCCGTTCCTGCCTATCTAATTTATTAACCTTCTTCACTAAAGCTTTTGAGGCTGTTGATCACGATAAAGAATTCGATATTGTTTATTTAGACTTTAGTAAGGCTTTTGATAGAGTACCGCACCAGAGACTGTTAAAGAAAGTGGCAGCTCATGGCATTGGGGAAAAGTGCTGTCATGGATCGAGTCATGGCTCACCAATAGGAAGCAGAGAGTGTGCATAAATGGTGTTAAATCCAGTGGGGACTTGTAACAAGTGGTGTTCCACAGGGATCAGTCTTAGGCCCGTTGTTATTTATAATATATATCAATGACCTTGACGAGGAATTACTAGTGACATGAGCAAATTCGCCGACGACACGAAGATAGGTAGGATAATTGATTCAAACATAGATGTCATAGAACTTCAGGAAGATTTAGACAAACTTAATTCGTGGTCAGAAAAGTGGCAGATGCAGTTCAATGTAGATAAATGCAAGGTACTGAAGCTCGGGAGTGTCCATAACCCAAGCACTTATAAGTTAAATAACGTAGAACTTAGCCATACAGATTGCGAGAAGGACTTGGGGGTGATGGTAAGCAGCAACCTTAAACCAAGACAGCAATGCCTAAGCGTACGTAATAAGGCAAATAGATTACTGGGATTTATATCAAGAAGTGTTAGCAACAGAAGTCCAGAGGTTATATTACAGCTTTATACATCATTAGTAAGGCCTCACCTAGATTACGCAGCTCAGTTTTGGTCTCGATATTACAGAATGGACATAAATTCGTTAGAAAACATTCAGCGTAGAATGACTAAATTAATACATAGCATTAGAAATCTTCCTTACGAAGAAAGATTGAAGACCCTAAAATTACATTCACTTGTAAGACGTAGAATGAGGGAGACATGATCGAGGTATACAAGTGGAAAATGGGTATTAACAAAAGGGGGTATAAATAAGGTCTTGAGGATATCTCTCGAGAGAACCCGCAATAATGGATTCAAGTTAGATAAGTTTAGATTTAGAAAGGATATAGGAAAGTATTGGTTTGGAAATAGGGTAGTTGATGAGTGGAACAGTCTGCCTAGTAGGGTTATTGAAGCTAGGACCTTGGGTAGTTTTAAATTTAGGTTGGATAAATACATGAGTGAGAGGGGTTGGATTTGAGTGGGACTCGCACTTGAGTTAATAGAATCATCAAAGCTTATTTCTTGGGTAGAATTGAAAATTAGGTTGGGCAATTATTCTGTTAGTGGAATGGATTGTGAAGGACCTGCCTAGTATGGGCCAACAGGCCTGCTGCAGTGTTCCTCCTTTCTTATGTTCTTATGTTCTTATTATTGCGGGTTCTTTCTTGGAGAGATATCCTCAAGACCTCATTTATATCCCCCTTATTAATACCCATCTTCCACTTATATACCTCGATCATGTCTCCCCTCATTCTTCATCTTACAAGTGAATGTAATTTAAGGGTCTTCAATCTTTCTTCATACGGAAGTTTCTAATGCTATGAATTAACTTTGCATTCATCGCTGAATGTTTTCTAACGAATTTATATCCATTCTGTAAATGGAGACCAGACTGAGCTGCATAATCTAGGTGAGGCCTTACTAATGATGTATAAAGCTGTAATATAACCGCTGGACTTCTGTTGCTAACACTTCTTGATATAAATCCCAGTAATCTATTTGCCTTATTATGTACGCTTAGGCATTGCTGTCTTGGTTTAAGGTTGCTGCTTACCATCACCCCCAAGTCCTTCTCGCAATCTGTATGGCTAAGTTCTACGTTATTTAACTTATAAGTGCTTGGGTTATGGACACTCCCGAGCTTCAGTACCTTGCATTTATCTACATTGAACTGCATCTGCCACTTTTCTGACCACTAATTAAGTTTGTCTAAATCTTCCTGAAGTTCTATGACATCTATGTTTGAATCAATTATCCTACCTATCTTCGTGTCGTCGGCGAATTTGCTCATGTCACTAGTAATTCCCTCGTCAAGGTCATTGATATATATTATAAATAACAACGGGCCTAAGACTGATCCCTGTGGAACACCACTTGTTACAAGTCCCCACTCGGATTTAACACCATTTATGCACACTCTCTGCTTCCTATTGGTGAGCCATGACTCGATCCATGACAGCACTTTTCCCCCAATGCCATGAGCTGCCACTTTCTTTAACAGTCTCTGGTGCGGTACTCTATCAAAAGCCTTACTAAAGTCTAAATAAACAATATCGAATTCTTTATCGTGATCAACAGCCTCAAAAGCTTTAGTGAAGTAATCAAAAGCTTTAGTAATCTATTTGCTTTATTTCTTACGCTTAGGCATTGCTGACTTGGTTTGAGGTTGCTGCTTACCATAACCCCCAAATAATAATAATAATAATAATGATAATAATATAATAATATTTTTATTTGGACATGATACAAAGAATTACATTTGGTTATTGAGATTACATGAGGTGTACATGCCAAAAGCCCCTAGTATGCAGGGCATTTTGGGCAGACTTAAAATTAACTTAAAACTAAATTGTAAGAATTTTTGTAGATAGTATACAATGAGTAAAGGTGAGTATTTAAGCTATGAAATTTGAACATAGTTTTGTACTTTTGTCTTCATTATAAAATTAATTAAATCAGATTAAACAAATTAAAGCAATAATAATAATAAAATAATAAAAAGTTGTGGTTGATAATTTATAAAATAAGTAAAGTTGCATGTCTAAGTTATAAAGCTTGAATATGAGTTGAACATATCAATTAATTGTAGCAATTTATTGCAGCAATGCAACTAATTGAGTGAGATAACAATTTAAAACAATTAATTGCATTGCAGTTAGTTTACCTGGTCATTATAATGTAAGTGTTGTGGGAATAATTAGCTAAGTTAGTATTATTCATAACAGGTTTTACATTCATTCATTCGTTCATTCATACATTACATTGACTTGAATAGTCAGGTTTTACGTTAAGTGATTATTCTACTTTGCTGGGAATGGTTGATATGGAGCAATTAGCTTTGGGTGAGAAGGTGGTTTTTAGCATCGTTTTGAATTGGGGGTACAATGACAGGTAATGAATTCCAAATTTTCGTGCCTTTTATGTGCATTGAGTTTTTACATAGTGTTAGGTGGACACGGGAAACATCGAGGAGTGATCTGTGTCTAGTGTTATGGTCATGTGTCCTGTTAAAATTAATAAGGAGAAGTTTGAGTGGTGGGTTAATATCTGCATAGAGTGTTCTATGTATGTAATAGGCACAGTAAAAGTATGGATGTCTTGTATGGTGAGTAAGTTTAGGTTTTGAATATTGGTGGAGTATGTTGCCTGGAGTGAGAATTTGTTATCATTCTAACTGCTGCCTTTTGTTGTGTGATTAGTGGTCTGAGATGAGTTATTGATGTAGAGCCCCATGCGCAGATTCCATAGGTGAGGTAGGGGTAAATGAGTGAGTGATATAGGGTAAGGAGAGCTGGTTGTGGAACATAGTACCGTATCTTGGATAGTATTCCGACGGTCTTTGAGACTTTCTTGGAGATTTGTTGTATATGTGTCTGAAATTTGAGGCACTGTCTAGATGTATTCCTAAGAATTTTCCCTCTGTGAGTTTTGCGATAGGGGACCCGTTTATCATTATGTTAAGTGGTGCGTTTGTAGCTCTGTTCCCAAACTGGATAAAATAGGTTTTATCAATATTGAGAGTAAGTTTGTTGGTCATCATCCAGGTAGATATTTTCTGCAATTCAGTATTTGCAGTGTTGGCTAGTGTGGCTGGGCTTGGGTGAGAGATAACGTATGTAGTGTCATCTGCAAAAAGTATGGGTTTGAGTAGTTGAGATGCATTTGGTAGGTCGTTAATGTAAATGAGAAAGAGTAGTGGGCCAAGAACACTTCCCTGTGGGATACAGGCTGTGTGACACAGGCTGAGTTCAACATTATTAAGCTGGTAGGTGCTAGGGTTATGAACATTCCGAGCTTTAGAACTTTGCATTTATCTATATTGAACTGCATCTGTCATTTTTCTGACCAGGAATTGAGTTTGTCTAAATCCTCCTGAAGTTCCGTGACATCTACGTCTGAATCGATTATCCTACCTATCTTCGTGTCATCAGCGAATTTGCTCATATCACTAGTAATTCCCTCGTCAAGATCATTTATATATATTATAAACAACAACGGGCCCAAAACCGAACCCTGTGGAACGCCACTTGTTACAGATCCCCACTCAGATTTAACCCCATTAATGCACACCCTCTGCTTCCTATTGGTGAGCCATGACTCGATCCATGAAAACACTTTTCCCCCAATGCCGTGAGCAGCCACTTTCTTTAACAGTCTCTGATGTGGTACTCTATCAAAAGCCTTACTAAAATCCAAATAAACAATATCGAATTCTTTATCATGATCAACTGCCTCAAAAGCCTTACTGAAAAAAGTTAATAAATTAGTTAGGCAGGAACGGCCCCTGGTGAATCCATGTTGAGTATCATTAATCAAATTATGCCTATCGAGATGGCTTCTTATGTTATCAGCTATAATCGACTCTAATAATTTGCCTACAATTGATGTTAGACTTATTGGGCGGTAATTTGATGGTAACGACTTGTCCCCTGCTTTAAAAATAGGAATTACATTAGCCATCTTCCACGTATCAGACACTACACCTGTTTGAAGAGATAGGTTAAAAATGTTAGTTAAGAGTTCACAGAGTTCCATTTTGCATTCCTTAAGAACCCTTGAAAAAAGCTCATCAGGGCCTGGCGATTTATTTTGCTTCAAACGGTCTATCTGTTTGATAACCATTTCGCTAGTGACTGTGATACTACATAATTTATCTTCTTCAGGCCCACTAAAATACCTAATTCTTGGGATATTATTAGTGTCTTCCTGAGTGAGAACCGAGAGAAAATAATTATTAAAAATAGAGCACATTTCATTCTTTTTGTCAGTAAGATACCCATAATTATTTTTAAGGGGACCTATCTTATCTCTAACGTTTGTTCTATACACCTGGAAAAAACTTTTTGGGTTAGTTTTCGAATCCCTAGCAACTTTATTTTCATAGTCCCGTTTAGCTTTTCTTATCCCCTTTTTAACGTCCCTCTTAATGTCAATATACTGATTCATAAGATGACCCTCACCTCTTTTGATACGCCTATAAATTCCTTTCTTCTGCCCTAAAAGATATTTGAGCCTATTATTCATCCATTTTGGATCATTTCTATTTGGTCTAATTTCTTTATATGTGATAAATGTTCTTTGGGCAGCATGTATTGTGTTCAAAAAACTGTCATATTGATAGCTCTCTTCATTACCCCAGTCCACAGATAATAAGTGTTCTCTAAGTCCATTGTAATCTGCTAAGCGAAAATCTGGGACCGTTACTGAGTTATTCCTACTATGAAACTTCCATTCAATGCCAAAGGTAATTGATTTGTGGTCGCTTGCGCCGAGTTCCTCTGTAATTTCTAAATTATTAACAAGGGTTTCCTTGTTTGCCAGAACTAAGTCAAGCAGATTATTTCCCCTTGTAGGTTCTGTCACAAACTGCTTCAAAAAACAATCTTGAACTACTACTAAGAAGGCGTTAGATTCTAAATTCCCAGTCAAAAAATTCTAATCAATTTGACTAAAGTTAAAGTCACCCAGAATAACTACGTTATCGTGCATTGTGGCCTTAACAATTTCCTCCCATATTAGTCTCCCTTGGTCCCTATCTAAGTTTGGGGGACGGTATATCACACCTAAAATCAATTTTTCATGCCCCTCTGAAAATTCTATCCAGACAGACTCTGTATGTGTTATTTCAGACTTTATTCCCTTTTTTATGCAACAGTTCAAGCGATCTCGGACATACAGTGCCACTCCACCCCCCCTTCCCGAAACTTCTGTCTACTTGGAAAAATTTAAAACCTTGTATATGACATTCAGCAGGCATGTCCCAATGAACCACGTCTCAGTTATGGCAAATACATCAATGTTACCTGCACTTGCAACTAATCTCAAATCGTCCATCTTATTCCTAGCACTACGACTATTTGTATAATACACTTTTAAAGACCCTCCTTTCTCTTTACCCTTCCTGCTCTATTCTGTTTTTCCACTATACCTATTACTGCCCTTGTTATTGTTAAGGTTTTTTATATCAAAGCCTAGATCTATATTTCGACATTCAGTATTTTCTATTTCTAAACCCATACCTCTAACTAATCCTAGTTTAAAGTCCTAACAACACCCTCAACTGAGCTAGCAAGAAAATCCACACCTTCCCTGGATAAGTGAACCCCATCCCTGGCATACATGTCATTTCGGCCATAGAAGTGGTCCCAGTTGCAAATGAATGGTACTGCATTATCCTTACAGTGTTTGTCCAGCCAGCAATTGACACCAATTGCCCTGGACAGCCATTCATCTCCAACTCCTCTCCTTGGCAAAATACCACATATGACAGGGTTCCCACCCTTCTTCCTAATTATGTCTATTGCTGACCTATACCTGCTAGTCAGGTCCTCACTCCTACGTCTGCCAACATCGTTGCCTCCAGCACTGAGACAGATAATAGGATTGCTCCCATTACCTCTCATGATGTCGTCCAGACGGCTAACAATATCCTCCATCCCAGCCCCAGGAAAGCAAACCCTCTGTCTCCTACTTCTATCTTTCAAGCAGAAGGCCCTATCTATATACCTAATTTGACTATCCCCAACAAGAACAATGTTCTTACCTTCCTTGGTGTCGTTTGTGATGTTCCTTGTAGTCGACTCACATTCATCGGGTAACACGGAGAATCGGTTCGATGTTTCCACAACAGGTTTCTGGTTCTTCGTTGATTCTACCTCTCCATCCATCCTCTTGATCTTTAACTTTGTCCCATGCATTCCAGCCACTGTCCAGGTTCCTTTCTTGGCTTGAGGATTCTCAACAGGAGGATTACTACGAATCCTCTTGTTTTCCTCAGTCAGTCGCTGTATCTCAAGCTTAGCTACCCTCAGTTCTTCCTTCAGCTGCTGGTAGAGTAGCTCAAGAGAGGACATCTTGTTCAGATTCACAGAGAGCACACAAGACATGTCTTCACTGAGTTAAGTCAGGTCCACCACAGTTAAGTCAGGTCCACCACTCGGACCTACTCAGGACCTGCTGAGATTTCTTATACAGTAAATCATTTTAGTCATTCTTTTTTGTATGTTCTCCAATGAATCTATATCCATCCTGTAGTAAGGAGACCAAAACTGAGCTGCATAATCCAAATGAGGTCTCACTAGTGATGTATAGAGCTGTAAAATAACTTTTGGACTTCTGTTGCTTATACTTCTTGAAATAAATCCTAGTAATCTGTTAGCCTTATTGCGCACACTTAGGCACTGTTGTCTTGGCTTTAGATTCCTGCTTACCATGACTCCCAAGTCTTTTTCACATTCTGTATGATCAAGCTCTACTTCACCTAGTTTATAAATTCGAGGGATATTTTCATTACCAAGGACTAGTACCTTACACTTGTCCACATTGAACTTCATCTGCCACTTTTCAGACCAAGACATTAATTTGTCCAAATCCTCCTGGAGTTCACTGGTATCCTCCTCAGAATGAATCATACGGCCTATTTTTGTATCATCAGCAAATTTACTCATGTCACTTGCAATTCCTTCATCAAGGTCATTTATGTAAATTATGAACAACAATGGGCCTAAAACTGATCCTTGTGGAATTCCACTAGTGACTAATCCCCATTCAGATTTGACCCCATTAATGGAAACTCTCTGCTTTCTATTGGTGTGCCATGCCTCTATCCATGTTAGAACTTTACCTCCTATACCATGCGCTGCCACCTTTCTTAAGAGTCTCTTGTGAGGTACTCTATCGAAGGCCTTACTGAAATCCAAGTAAACTATATCATATTCTTTATCACTGTCTACTGCCTCAAATGTTTTATTGAAAAACGTCAGTAAATTTGTCAGGCAGGAACGACCTCTCGTGAACCCATGCTGAAATTCATTAATCAAATTATGTTCTTCAAGGTGACTTCTAATAATAGCAGCTATAATTGATTCTAATAATTTGCCTACTATAGATGTGAGGCTTATTGGACGGTAATTTGATGGAATTGACTTATCCCCTGATTTGAATATAGGAACTACATTAGCTATCTTCCACATCTCTGGCACAATACCAGTTAGGATGGACGTATTAAACACATTCATTAATGGCTGACTAAGTTCCATCTTGCATTCTTTAAGTACCCTGGAAAACAACTCGTCGTGTCCCGGGGACTTATTTTGCTTCAGTTTATCTATCTGTTTGATAACCATGTCCCTCGTGACAGTAATATTAGTTAACTTGAATTCTTCAGGAACTGAATAATTGTTAATTTCTGGAATCTCATTTATGTCTTCTTGTGTAAAGACTGACAAAAAATAGTCATTAAATAGAGAACACATTTCCAGTTCGTTATCCGTCAGCTGTCCATTCCCAATTTTCAGAGGTCCTACCTTTTCCCTCACCTTCGTCCTATACACTTGAAAGAACCCTTTTGGATTAGTCTTTGATTCATTAGCAACCTTAATCTCATAGTCACGTTTAGCCTTTCTAATCCCCTTTTTTACTTCTCTTTTCAACTGAACTTATTGGTCAATAAGGTTAACATCTCCTCTTTTGATGCGCCTATAAATTCCTCTTTTCTCCCCTAATAGATGTTTTAGCCTCCTGTTAATCCATTTGGGATCGTTATTATTTGACCTAAATTCTCTCTGGGGAATAAATATACTCTGTGCACGTTGTACATTATTAAGAAAAATATCATAAACGCAGATCCCATCGTAATCGTTAGCTAGATTACCCCAGTCGAGATTAGACAGGTGTTCTCTAAGTCCAATATAGTCGGCAGAACGAAAATCAGGAACTTTTACCGTATTATCCCTATTCTCGTACTCCCAGGTAATATTAAAAGTAATGGATTTGTGATCATTTGCGCCACGCTCTTCAGTGATCTCCAGATTATTTACAAGGGTTTCTTTATTTGACAAGACTAGGTTGAGCAAATTATTACCTCTGGTAGGCTCCGTCACACACTGCTTCAGAAAACAGTCCTGAACTATTTCCATAAAGTCACTGGACTCCAGATTACCGGTCAAAGAAGTCCAGTCAATTTGACTAAAGTTAAAATCCCCTACTATCACTACGTTATTGTGTCTAGAAGCCCTAACAATTTCATCCCAAAGAAGTCTCCCTCTATCGTGATCCAAGCCTGGAGGTCGGTATATTACACCTAGAATCAGTTTTTCTTGACCTTCTAGAAACTCTACCCAAACAGATTCTGTTAATGATCCATCTATTTTTATGCCTGTTTTTATGCAGCAATTTATATTTTCTCGTACATGTAATGCAACTCCACCCCCTTTCCCATTATATCTATCTACATGGAACAACTTAAACCCAAACATGGAACACCTAAACCCCATGGAACAACTTAAACCCTTAAATCCCACTAACAACATATTTGTTCAACCCAATCTTAAATGCTACCCAAGAAATAAGCTTTGATAATTCTATTTACTCATGTGTAATTCCCACTCAAATCCAACCCCTCTCACTCATGAATTTATCCAACCTAAATTTGAAACTCAAGTTAACTCAAGTTAACTAATATTACTGTCACGAGGGACATGGTTATCAAACAGATAGATAAACTGAAGCAAAATAAGTCCCCGAGACCCGACGAGTTGTTTTCCAGGGTACTTAAAGAATGCAAGATGGAACTTAGTCAGCTATTAAGGAATGTGTTTAATACGTCCATCCTAACTGTTGTTGTGCCAGAGATGTGGAAGATAGCTAATGTAGTTCCTATATTCAAATCAGGGGATAAGTCAATTACATCAAATTACCGTCCAATAAGCCTCACATCTATAGTAGGCAAATTATTAGAATCAATTATAGCTGATATTATTAGAAGTCACCTTGAAGAACATAATTTGATTAATGATTCTCAGCATGGGTTCACGAGAGGTTGTTCATGCCTGACAAATTTACTGACATTTTTCAATAAAACATTTGAGGCAGTACAGTCATCCCTCGGTTTTCGGTTTTAATCCGTTCCAGATGGATCGGCTAAAACCAAAATCGGCGAAAACCAAAACTATTTTCCCCGTAAGAAATAATGGAAATTCAATTAATCCGTTTCAGAAACCCAGAAGTTTGGAAAAAAAAAATTTTGGGGGCCTTAAAGATAGATTTACATGCACAAATGAATGAAATGAATGTGGCACTTACCCTTACTGAAGACTGATGTTGTTGGATGGAAGAGAGATAGGAGGGGAGAGGGTAGAAACCCTAATTTTTGGAAGGGGAATCCCCCTCCATAAGGACTCTAGGTACCAAGTCCTCATCTGGGGTCACTTCCCTTCTTTGTCTTTTAATCCCACTAGGACCAGCTTGTGATTCACTGCACACCTGTGGCACTAAATATCTCTCCAGAGAGCTCTGTATCTGGCGGCTCTTTAAAATGTCCCTAAAATGGGACATGGAATTGTCATTGTAAAAGTAGCCAGCACGGATTGCAACATCTTTGTCAGGGTGATGTTCCTCCACAAATGATTGCACCCTACTCCACATTGCACAAATCTCCTTAATCTCTGAAGAAGGCACCTTACATCTTTCTTCCTCCACTGAAGCAATTTCCTCAGATCTGTTTTGTTGTTGTTGCAGCTCAAGCTCTTGCAGCTCTTCAGTGGTTAGATCTTCATTGTGGTCCTCCACCAACTCTTCCACATCCTCTCCATTCACATCCAACCCCATAGAAGTCCCCAATTCCACAATACTTTCCACAACTTCCATAGGCTCATCAGGGTTAGCTTCAAACCCTTCAAAATCCCTCTCTTGTACACAATCTGGCCACAACTTTCTCCAAGCAGAGTTCATCGTCCTGGAAGTCACTCCCTGCCAAGCTTTATCTATAAGGCCTATGCAATGGAAGATATCGAAGTGACCCTTCCAGAACTCTTTTAGGGTCAATCTAGTGTCTGAGGTTACATCAAAGCACCTTTGAAACATTGCTTTGGTGTACAGTTTTTTAAAGTTTGCAATGACCTGCTGGTCCATGGGCTGGAGGAGAGGAGTGGTGTTAGGAGGCAAGAACTTCACTTTTACAAATCTGAATTCCTTAGGCATTTGGTCTTCCAAGTCTTGAGGATGACCAGGAGCATTGTCCATTACCAGGAGGCACTTAAGTGGCAATTTATTCTCCAATAGATATTTCTTCACACTGGGGCCAAACACTTGATTAAACCATTCCAGGAAAATTTCTCTAGTGACCCATGCCTTAGCATTAGACTTCCAAAACACACACAATTTACCTTTGTCAACACTGTATTTGCCGAACACTCTGGGATTTTCAGAGTGATACACGAGTAAAGGCTTCACTTTTAAATCCCCACTAGCGTTCCCACATAACATAAGAGTTAGCCTGTCTTTCATAGGCTTGTGTCCTGACATTGCCTTTTCCTCCTGTGTGATGTAGGTCCTCCTTGGCATTTTCTTCCAAAAGAGGCCTGTTTCGTCACAATTAAACACTTGTTGGGGTTTAAATTCTTCTGCCTCTACATATTGTTTAAACTCACGCACAAATTTTTCAGCCCCATCTTTATCTGAACTGGCACCCTCACCATGCCTTACAACACTGTGTATGCCAGTTCGCTTCTTGAAGTTTTCGAACCAGCCTTTGCTGGCCTTAAATTCATCAACCTCAACACTGGTTCCAGGCATTTTCTTTACAAGATCGGCCTTGCTTTTTCACATATGATGGATTGCACAACACTATCACCCGCTAGCAGTTTTTGGTTTATCCACACCAATAACAATTTCTCCATATTTTCCATTGTTTGTGATCTCTGTTTCGTTATCGTATTCACCCCTTTCGCAACATTAGCTTCCGTGATTTCCTTTCTCTTTGCCACAATGGAACTGATGGTTGATGGGTTTTTCTTGTATATCCTGGCGAGCTCGGCAATACGTACACCACTATCATATTTTTCTATTATTTCTTTCTTCATTTCTACAGTGTTCCTCACTTTCTTTACCAAAGAACTGGCACTAGGAGCTTTCTTTGGGCCCATGGTAGCTTATTTAGTAGTCACACACAATAATCAAGGGCCAAAAACAATGAATTGTTAATAAATGTTTTGTATAAACTCCTGGGGTGATGCTCACTCAAGCGTAATCAATGCTAGACTGCGTGACAATGTGCGTGGGAGGTGCGTGGGTGGCGGGCCTACGGCCTTTGTATGTGCACGGCACTAGTGGACAGGTCCCATACGATCGGCGAAAACTAAAACAATCGGCGAAAACTAAGACAAATTTTCCCTGAAAAAAGTCGGCGAAAACCAAAATCGGCGAAAACTGGGACAAGCGAAAACCGAGGGATGACTGTATATTCCCCTTACCAAAATATGGTTCCATCATTGTTCTAACCCCATCACCAGAGATACCCAATAACTTCCTGATTTTAAATTCTAAAACTTCAACCAGTGCAACATAGAATTCAAATAATTGTCCAAAACAAGTAAATACTAGTCATAGTAACTATTCCAACCATTTCATTAGCCAGTTCAATTAGTTAATCATCAACATTGTACAAATATCCTATATCTCTTTTGAAAAATTGTTCAAAATTGTAATAATCCAATAGTTAGTATACATAACTTTTTATATATGTATATCTTTTTTTCTTTAATTGCAATTATTTGCTATATATTTTTAATACACAGTGCAATATTGAACTCAAATAATTTTTTAATACACAGTGCAATATTGAACTCAAATAATTGTCTAAAACAAGTTAATACTAGTCATAGTAACTATTCCAACCATTTCATTAGCCAGTTCAATTAGTAAATCATATACATTGTACAAATATCCTATATCTCTATGAAAAAAAATTCAAAATTGTAATACGTAATCCAATAGTTAGTAAGAATAATTAATCTAGTATCATATTATTAAGTTTAGCATATTCCATTGTTCTCAAGTCTAGTTATAGAATCACACTAAATCGTATGATTACAGGCATAGATCCTGACATCAACCTATTATTAAATGACTTACATGATTCCAACAGCAACTGTAATTACTACACAGCAGATCAAGCAAAGACATTACTCAGAGCCAACAATAACATAACCATCTTTAATTACAATGTTAGATCTTTGAGCAAACATTATGATGACCTCACAGCACTACTACAATCCCTACAGACCAATATGTCAATCATCACACTCACTGAGACCTGGCTAAAGCCTAGTATTACAGATGTCTATGCCATCCCAGGTTATACAGCCATACACAACTGTAGGACTGATCAGCGAGGGGGTGGAATAGCTATATATTACTCAGATCAATTTGAATGTATCAATAACTCTTGCACAAGGGATGAGCATGGAGAATATATTATAGCTAAATTTAAATCAAAAGACCTGCAAAAACCCCTCACAGTGATAAACGTCTACATACTACCACAGTCAAACATTCACCACTTTAGTGAAAAACTAGGAAACCTGATAACTGATGCACACATGAACAAAGACCATTTACTGCTCACAGGAGATTTCAACATAAATCTCCTACATGACCTGGACCCACAGGTAACAGAATTCACAAACACTATGAGCAACTGCTTATTACTACCAACAATATCAAAACCTACAAGAATCTCTGAGACTAGTATTTCATTTTTAGACCACATCTGGACTAACACTATATCCCCTCTAAAATCAGGTAATTTGCCCCAAGATATTAAAAAAGTTACCTTCAGACTACATAACGAGTCAGCTGCTAATAACTTTATAACAGCTATGATTGACATCGACTGGAATAATGAGTTAGAAACACATTGAGATACTAATGAATGCATCATAGGTCCCACGGCCACAACACAAGACACAGATCACTTTTTGACGTACCCCGAGTCCATACCAACCAATGTAAAAATTCTATGCACATAAAGGGCCCCAGAATCTGGAATTCATTACCAGTAAATATAAAGTTAACCTTGTCTGAAAATCAATTTAAGACTCTTCTCAAAAATCACCTACTTACCCTAAACTAAATACTCATACTGTAAACTACTTTCAAAAATTCTCAATGTTATTTTCCTATAAAATATAAACTAAATACAGTGGTACCCCGACTTACGATATTTTTTCAATCCAGAATGCTGTTCAAGTGCCATTACCAAACGAATTTATCTCCATAGGAAATTATGTAAAATAGACTAGTGCTTTTAGACCCCCAAAATTACACTTACAAAAGCATTTAAAAAAATAAACTTACATAAAAGGGTGAGTTTGGGGACCATCGTAAGTCGGGGTACCACTGTACTCATATTGAAAATTACTTTCAAAAATGCTCAATGTTATTTTCCTATAAAATAATTTCAATTTTTACTATATTGTAACAATGTAACAATGTAACCATGTAACAATGTATTATCATCATATTGTAATATGAACGATCTAATAAGACAAACTCACATAATTTCTCTATTATGTTCATAGTCTATAAGCCGTTAGATTAAGCTGCCCCTAATGCCATGGCATGCCAGTGGCTCTCCTTGCACTTCAATTTATGATTGTAATAACATAACCTATGTAAACTAGCAATGAAATAAAATATTTGTATTTGTATTACTTCCAGTGTACACAATAATATCCAATACAAGACCACTGTAGCAATCACAAAGTACGTACAAACAACTTTATACCAAAGTGTTTCCTCTTGCTTGGTATATACTGCTTGAACGACAGTCTGCCTTTGAACAAAATCAAAGACTCTTCAATAACAACCTTCCTGAAGGGATAAATATACATATTGAATTTCTGTTTCAGATACATAAACACATTCCTAATCTTATATAACCTGTCTTTTCTGTCAGGCCTGGTTTTGTCTGAGAAGTGTTGCATACATTAAAGTAGCACAAATCGATTTACTGGTATTATATCACTGAAAGCTGAGGTTGAAATCAGGTGGTCTGTTGACCAATATGATTTGATACTGTACTCACCTAGTTGTGGTTGCAGAGGTCGAGACATAGCTCCTGGCCCCGCCTCTTCACTGGCCGCTACTGGGTCACTCTCCCTGCGCCATGAGCTTTATCATACCTCTTCTTAAAGCTGTGTATGGAACCTGCCTCCACTACATCGCTTCCCAAGCTATTCCACTTCCCGACTACTCTGTGACTGAAGAAATACTTCCTAACATCCCTGTGATTCATCTGAGTCTTCAACTTCCAACTGTGTCCCCTTGTTGCTGTGTCCCATCTTTGGAACATTCTGTCCCTGTCAACCTTGTCAATTCCTCTCAGTATTTTATATGTCGTTATCATGTCCCCCCTATCTCTCCTGTCCTCCAGTGTCGTCAGGTCGATTTCCCTTAACCTCTCCTCGTAGGACATACTCCTTAGCTCCGGGACTAGTCTTGTTGCAAACCTTTGCACTTTCTCTAGTTTCTTTACGTGCTTGGATAAATGTGGGTTCCAAACTGGTGCTGCATACTCCAGTATGGGCCTAACGTACACAGTGTACAGGGTCCTGAACGATTATTTATTAAGATGTCGGAATGCTGTTCTTAGGTTTGCTAGGCGCCCGTATGCTGCAGCAGTTATTTGGTTGATGTGCGCCTCAGGAGATGTGCCTGGTGTTATACTCACCCCAAGATCTTTTTCCTTGATTGAAGTTTGTAGTCTCTGGCCCCCTAGACTGTACTCCATCTGCGGTCTTCTTTGCCCTTCCCCAATCTTCATGACTTTGCACTTGGTTGGGTTGAATTCTAGGAGCCAATTGCTGGACCAGGCTTGCAGCCTATCCAGATCCCTTTGTAGTTCTGCCTGGTCCTCTTCCGATTGAATTCTTCTCATCAACTTCACATCATCTGCAAACAGGGACACTTCGGAGTCTATTCCTTCCGTCATGTCGTTCACAAACACCAGAAACAGCACCGGTCCTAGGACTGACCCCTGTGGAACCCCACTCGTCACCGGCGCCCACTCTGACACCTCGCCACGGACCATGACTCGCTGCTGTCTTCCTGACAGGTATTCCCTGATCCATTGTAGTGCCTTCCCTGTTATCCCTGCCTGGTCCTCCAGCTTCTGCACTAATCTCTTGTGTGGGACTGTGTCAAACGCCTACTTACAGTCCAAGAATATGCAATCTACCCACCCCTCTCTCTCTTGTCTTACTGCTGTCACCCTGTCATAGAACTCCAGTAGGTTTGTGACACAGGATTTCTTGTCCCTGAAACCGTGTTGGCCGTCGTTCATAAGCTCATTCCTTTCTAGGTGCTCCACCACTCTTCTCCTGATAATCTTCTCCATGACCTTGCATACTATACATGTCAGTGACACTGGTCTGTAGTTTAGTGCTATGTTTCTGTCTCCTTTTTTAAAAATTGGAACTACATTTGCTGTCTTCCATACCTCTGGTAGTTGCCCTGTTTCGATAGACGTGTTGAAGATTGTTGTTAGGGGTACACATAGCTCCTCTGCTCCCTCTCTCAGGACCCATGGAGAAATGTTGTCCGGCCCCATCGCCTTTGAGGTATCTAGCTCGCTTAGTAGCCTCTTCACTTCCTCCTCAGTTGTGTGTATCGTGTCCAGCACCTGATGGTGTACCCTACCTCTCCTAATTTCTGGAGGCCCTTCTATTTCCTCTGTGAACACCTCTTTGAATCTCATGTTGAGCTCCTTACACACTTCGTGGTCATTTCTTGTGACCTCCCCTCCTTCCTTCCTCAGCCTGATCACCTGGTCCTTGACTGTTGTTCTCCTCCTGATGTGGCTGTACAACAGCTTTGGGTCAGATTTTGCTTTCGCTGCTATGTCATTTTCGTATTGTCTTTGGGCTTCCCTTCTTTCCTGTGCATATTCATTTCTGGCTCTACGACTGCTCTCCTTATTCTCCTGGGTCCTTTGCCTTCTATACTTCTTCCATTCCCTGGCACACTTGGTTTTGGCTTCCCTGCACCTTTGGGTGAACCATGGGCTCATCCTGGCTTTTTCGCTTTTCCTGTTACCCTTGGGTATAAACCTCTCCTCAGCTTCCATGCAAATTGTTGTCATATATTCCATCATCTCGTTTACCGACTTCCCTGCCAGCTCTCTGTCCCACTGAACTCCGTGCAGGAAGTTCTTCATGCCCACGTAGTCACCTTTCTTGTAGTTTGGCTTCATTTGTGCAGCCCTTCCTGCTTCCCCCTCCACTTGTAACTCTACTATGTAGTCGAAGCTTGGAACCATATGTTCACTGGCCCCAAGGTGGCTTTCATGTGTGATGTCCTCAATATCTGCGCTACTCAGGGTGAATACTAGGTCCAGTCTCGCTGGCTCGTCCTCCCTCTCTCTCTGGTATTGTCCCTTACATGTTGGTACATGAGATTTTCCAGTACCACCTCCATCATTTTAGCCCTCCATGTTTCTTGGCCCCCATGTGGTTCTAAGTTCTCCCAATCGATTTCCTTATGGTTGAAGTCACCCATGATCAGTAGCTTCGCCCTGCTCGCATGAGCCCTTCTGGCCAATTCGGCCAGACATAAGCATTATCGTGACAAAGAAAACATATATCTCAACCACAGTTGTCTCCTTCCACTGGTGTAGGTGTGATCTTGGTGAAAGAATTGTGTTTGCCATGGTGTAATCGAAGTATGTGTTGCTTTCCCTTACAATAATTTCCATTGGGTTCGTCAAAGAATAACTCAAAACATTCCAGTTCAGTGGCATTGTTCCCAAGTGTACAAGATGGCTGTATTCCACTTTGACTTTCATCAAAGTGATGGGGATTGGGAACAAAATTAGTACCTTGCTGCCAATCCCAGATGCGGTCTGCTGATGGGTACTGGATATTGACAGGTGGTTGTGGAAGTTGTGGTTGTGCAGGTTGGTGTGGTGGGTGAGGGTGGGCTTTGTTGTAGCTGAGCTGAGTCAGCGGCATGGGTACCAGTGTGGGCTGCTGCTGGTGCGTCCTTGCACATGGCATCACCACCATCTGATGACTCATGCACATTATTCATCCCAATTGTAACAATATCATCTTCATTTTCACTATCTGTTTCTATTGTACAGCAATGGGATGTACTCCGAGATGTACTTTTTCCCCTTGGAATAGCATATGGCACACTACTAGAGTGCAGGTAGCGTCATATATTGACGCTTCATTGGAGAATATTCCACTTCACTCTCGCTACTGAAACTGTTTTCAAGAGCTTGGATATCATATTCACTATCACTACCATCACCACTGCTCACATCTGAGTACTGGACACGGGAAAATGAGTTTCCTCTTTCGTTCTGGTACAACTGGTCATGAACAAGATGGCCCAGCACCAGAGGTGGAAGGTTAAGGGTCATCTAGGTTTTCAGGACTATTACTGGTATTATGTTCATTACTTTCAGTCACAAACTCCTCAAAACCATGGAATTATTTTTCACTAACACTTCCATCTGTGTTTGAACTGTCCCAATTCACCGGGGAGTGAGGAGTTTCTTACCGTGAGGCATGGTAAACAAGGTGTACTGAAATGGCATTTCCGTAATGCAATGCGGGTGCCCGATTTTTTCCTACTGCGCACACTGACTACGCAGACCCATTCTCTCACATGTAGGCCTACCAGCTTTCTCCCACTCGATTTGAAGGCGCTAGAATTTTGGCGTATAAGTATGGGACCGACCCTGGCTCTCAAGCCATACATGTACGGGACCGACCCTGAATGGGTTAAGGGTTAAAAGGTAAAGACAAAAGCACTTTTCCTGTTATTTGATGATGTAAGAAGCCAGCATGGATAAGTGCAGCCTAGTTTATTGAGTGGATCCAACAGACTTTTAATCCTTCACTCAAGATATACATCTTCCAAAAAACTTACATTCTGATAATTGTTGTTGTAATCATGATCAACTTTTGTAGTCTCTGAACACCACCAGTTACTACCTACACCACACCATTACTATCCTAACACCACCACCATTACTACCTACACCACCACCATTACTACCTACACCACCACCATTACTACCTACATAATAATAATAATAATAATATTTTTATTTTGATGCATGTTACAAGTGTACACTGTTATTGGTAGTTACAATTATAAAACTGTAATGCAAGGAGAGCCACTGGCATGCCATGGCATTAGGGGCAGTTTATTCTAAAGACTTATTCACTAAGTACTTAATGCTAGAGAAATTGATTGAGTTTATTCTAGTTCTGTATTATTTTAAATTACAATATAATTATACATACTATTAAAAGACAATACAAGAGAAATTGGTTGAGTTTAATCTAGTTGTATATTTTATTTCAAGTTACAGTATGTTGATGCTATACTAGTATAATAATAATACTAGAAAAATTTATTGAGTTTCTTCTAGTTATATATTTTATTTCAAATTAACAAAATGATGATACTATAATATTTTAAATGACAATATGATGATATGAAATTGCAACAAGTGTTAAGGAGGATGACATATAAAATTGAGATTATCTTAAGTAAAATAACATTGGGTTTGAAAGTTTGTTACAGTATGAGTATTTAGTATAGGGTGAGTAGGTGATTTTTGAGAAGAGTCTTGAATTGATTTTCCGACAAGGTTAACTTAATATTTACTGGTAATGAATTCCAGATTCTGGGGCCCTTTATGTGCATAGAATTTTTACATTGGTTAGTATGGACTCAGGGGTATGTCAAATAGTGATCTGTATCTTGTGTCATGGTCGTGGGACCTATTAAAGTTGTTGAGGAGAATTTTGAGTGGAAGGTTGATATTAGCATGTAGAGTTTTATGTATGTAGAAGGCACATGAATAGGTATGAATATTTATTTTATGGTGAGTAGTTTTAAGGTTCTGATCCGTTGTCTCAAAGAGGCGGAAGGCTTCTCATACGCTATGGCTGTCTCTCATCTTCACCTTCAAGGGAAACTTCCCCGTATTTCCTATTCTCGCATTGCTAAACGTCGCCCCGCTTCTGGGGTCCCAACTTCAACGGCTTCCTCTGTGGTCGCCTCATCCTCAGTCACCCCTGTCTCGAATCCTTTTGATGTTCTTGGCTCCGAGGTCCCTACCTCGGCTTCCCATACTATCCACACTCCTTCCTCTATTCACTCGCACAGTTCTGAGTCTACACGTCCTCGTCCTACACCTAAACCTCAGCGCCCCCCCTCTTATAAGCCCGGCAAAAAATCCCTATTGCCAGGTTCTTCGCCTCCGACTAGTTCTGTAACGTGTGTGGAGGTTCATCCTCCTCCTCATACACTACCTTCATCCCCTGTCCCCTCCCAAGTCCCTACGACAGTTTCCTCTTCTACCTCCTTGTCCTCTACTTTAGTACAGTCTATAGACTCCCCAATAGTTTCTTCCATTTCTAATGTAGTCTCCCATTCTGCATCTTTGACTTCCGAAACACTGGAAGCTATTGCAGAATATATTTCAGAGACTGGGCCGATGATGGACACTACTCCATCTGAGGTTCCTCATCTCTCTTCTTCGTCTCAACCCCCCCTTCCTTCACAACGTCCTCCTCCCTCTCTGATTACAGGTCTTCCGCTGCCTCCACACGTGGACTTTTCTAACCCTAGTCCATAGCTTCCTCTCACTTCCACTTCTATCTTTTTCTCCATAAATCATGGCTTATTTGCAGTGGAATATCCGAGGCCTCAGGGTAACAGGGGTGAGCTTCAGGTGTTGCTCTCCCAGTTTTCCCCTATTGGGGTCTGTTTGCAAGAACCCAAATTACAATCCACTGTTATCAGGCCCTTTTCAGGCTATAATTTGTTATATTCATCGGATCCTTTTTCCGATGGAACCTTTAACGAAAGTGCTCTCCTTATACGCACTGGTGTTCCATACCGTCAGCTCTATGTCCCTTCTTCCTTACATTACACCGCAGCCCGTATCCACTTGAATAAGTGGTATACACTCTGTTCTTTATATCTCTCCCCTTCGCGGGCATTGTCTATCCCAGATGTTGATTTTCTGGTTTCTTCCTTACCGCCACCCCTTCTATTACTTGGCGATTTTAACGCGCACCACTTTCTCTGGGGAGGGTCGCACTGTGACTCCCGTGGCATTCAGTTGGAGGCATTTCTTGCTTCTCTTCCCCTCCATGTTTTAAATACGGGTACTCCTACCCATTTTGATCCCCGAACTCATTCTTTCTCCTGCATCGATCTTTCCATCTGCTCTTCATCAACTGTCCTTGACTTCACCTGGTCTGTCCTCCCGGACTTACATGACAGCGATCATTTCCAATTATCCTAAAGTCCCCTCTGTTTTCTCCACCTCCTCATTGCCCACGCTGGCAATTTGACCGGGCGAAATGGGACCTTTACGCACATCTTACTGCCTTTCATGAGGTTCCTACCTCGTCCTCCATTGATGAGGTTTTACATCTCTTTTCGTCCTCCATCTTCACAGCGGCTTCACATTCTATTCCCCAAACCTCGAGCAAGCATCCTCAGAAGTGCGTGCCTTGGTGGTCTCCTACTTGTGCTCGGGCAGTGCGTTTGAAACGCGCTGCATGGGGCAGGTATCGGTATAACAGAACCACAGAGAGACTCCTTGATTTCAAGCAGAAGAGAGCTATTGCTCGCCGTGTCATACGTGATGCTAAACGCACTTGCTGGCGAGATTACGTTTCTACTGTCACTTCGGCTTCCTCGATGAGTGCAGTCTGGAAGAAAGTGCGGAAATTGAGTGGTAAATTCTCCCCCGACCCGGCTCCTGTTCTTCAGGTTGCTGGTGTCGATATAGCACCCTCTTGCCGTTGCCACTGAAATTGGTAATCATCTCGTCCGCATTTCTCAGGGGCTACATCTATGCCCCTCGTTCCTTTCTTCTAAGTCTGCCAGCGAGTTAAAGCCCTTAGATTTTTCTTCTCTTAGAGAAGAATCCTATAATGTGCCTTTTACCCTTCAAGAACTGGAGGCAACACTCTCTGCTTGCAGATCATCGGCAGCTGGGCCAGACGGCATACATATTCGTATGCTACAGCATTTACATCAGTCTGCTCTTGCTGTCCTCTTGCGACTCTTTAATCTCATATGGTCGCAAGGAGTTCTTCCCCAGCTGTGGAAGTCTGCTATTGTTCTCCCTTTTCGAAAACCAGGTACTACGGGACGTGATTCCTCTCACTACCGTCCCATCGCTCTTACCAGTGCAGTTTGCAAGGTGATGGAACGTCTAGTTAATAGACGTTTGATGTGGTATTTAGAGACTCACAGTAGTCTCTCCCCTAGTCAGTATGGCTTCCGTAAGGGCCGTTCTGCCATTGACCCCTTGCTGCGCTTGGATACGTATATTCGTAATGCCTTTGCGAATAACCATTCGGTTATCGCTATCTTTTTCGACCTTGAGAAGGCTTATGATACAACTTGGAGATATAATATCTTGGCCCAGGCCCACTCCTTAGGCCTCCGAGGCAACCTACCATTCTTTCTTAAGGCTTTCTTAACTGACAGACATTTCCGGGTCCGGGTTAGTAATGAACTCTCCCCGGAATTTGTCCAAGCTGAAGGTGTCCCCCAGGGATGTGTTCTGAGCACAACACTTTTTCTGCTTGCTATAAATAATCTGGCATCTGTTCTCCCATCCAATATTTGGTCATCGCTCTATGTGGATGACTTTGCTATAGCTTGTGCAGGTGCTGACTGTCACCTCATTGCAGTTTCCCTCCAGCATGCCATCAACTGGGTTTCTGATTGGGCCACCACTCACGGGTTTAAATTTTCTAGTGGCAAAACTCATCAAATTACGTTCACTAGACGTTCAGTGGTCTCTGATCATCCATTGTACCTATACGGCTCACGTATCCCAGAACGTGATACAGTCAGGTTTCTCGGCCTCCTGTTTGACCGCAGATTGTCCTGGAAACCTCACATTACCTCTCTGAAGGCGACTTGTCATAGCCGGCTGAACCTCCTTAAAACCCTCGCACATCTTTCATGGGGGGCTGATCGTAGAACTCTCCTTCGTCTACATTCGGCCCTAATTCTATCGAAACTCGATTATGGTGACCAGATATATTCGGCAGCCTCTCCTGCCACTCTTTCCAGCCTTAATCCCATCCATCACCAGGGATTACGCTTATGCCTTGGTGCTTTTCGTTCTTCCCGGTTGAGAGCCTCTATGTAGAAGCGAACATTCCATCCTTGTCCGATCGTCGCGATGCACATTGCATTCGCTATTATGTTCGCTCTCATGACCTCCGCAATCCTTCCATGTATAGGATTGTCACAGATGTTAGTAGACGCTCGTTATTTGTTCGTCGCCCTGTTTACTTCGTCCCTTTTCTCTTCGTCTGCATTCACTCTTGTCTTCCCTTCAGCTTCCGCCTTTATATGTTCATGTGGCTTCACCCTTTCCTCTACCCCCTTGGGAAGTTCCTGCTGTCCGTGTCTGTTCTATTCCTCTACCTTGTGCGAAAGCACAACTGCCTACGGCGGCTTCTCGCTCTTTCTTTCTAGACCATTTCCGTTCTCATTCCCATGCCATCGCAGTATACACCGATGGTTCAAAGTCATCTGACGGCGTCGGATTCGCAGCAGTGTTTCCGGACAGCGTCGTACGAGGGCATCTATTACCCTCGGCTAGCATATTTACGGCTGAATTGTATGCCATTCTTGTGGCACTTATCCGTATTGCATCTATGCCTGTATCACCATTTGTGGTCGTTTCAGACTCCCTTAGTGCTTTACAGGCTATCCGTAAAATTGATACACCTCACCCCCTAGTTCTTCGTATCCACCTTTGGTTACGCCGTATCTTTAGCAAGCATAAAGATATTGTCTTTTGTTGGGTCCCTGGTCATGTTGACGTACAGGGCAATGAACAGGCAGACACTGCTGCGCGGTCAGCAGTACATGACCTTCCAGTTTCATATAGAGGTGTTCCTTTTACGGACTATTTTGCGGTCATTGCTACCCACCTTCGCACCCGTTGGCAACAACGCTGGTCTGACCTGCTGAATAACAAACTTCATTCTATTAAACCGGTTATAGGTTTCTGGCCTTCTTCTTGTCACCAATGTCGAGGTTGGGAGACTACACTCTCCCGTCTTCGCATCGGCCACACTCGTCTTACTCACGGGTATCTCATGGAGAGGCTCCCTGCCCCTCTCTGTGAGCATTGTCAGGTTCCAGTGTCTGTTCGACATATCCTGTTGGACTGCCCACTCTATCAACGAGCACGCAGAATTTACCTCCAACGACGTCTTCGCCCTGCGGCCCTTTCTTTACCTTCCCTTCTTGCAGATGGACCCTCCTTTAATCCTGACTCTCTCATTGACTTTTTGACAGAAACTGACTTACTACACAAACTCTGAAGATTATACCTCTAGCACCTCCCTCAGTCCCTTCTACCTCGATCTCTTGCTACCCTCCACCCCTGCACTATCCACCGTCATCTTGCACTCCATACCCTACTAATCGTCCATCTCCCTCTTACAACCCACTCTCCCTGCATCCTACAATAACCTGCAGCGCTGTATAACCCCTGTGGTTTAGCGCTTCTATTTGATTGTATAATAATAATAATTTAAGGTTCTGAATATAGGTGGAGTATGCTGTCTAGAGTGGGAATTTATCATCATCCTGACTGCAGCCTTTTGCTGGGTTATGAGTGGTCTAAGGTGATTTAATGTTGTTGAGCCCCATGCACAGATTCCATAGGTGAGATAAGGGTAGATAAGAGAATGATATAGTGCAATGAGAGCTGGTTGTGGCACATAATAGCGTATCTTAGATAATATACCTACACTCTTTGAGATTTTCCTGGAAATTTGTTGTATGTGTGTTTAGAATTTAAGACTACTGTCAAGGTGGATTCCTAGGAATTTTCCCTCTGTGAGTCTTGTGATGGGTGAACCATTTAGCGTTATGTTAAGTGGAACATTTGTAGCTTAGTTTCCAAACTGAATGAAGTAGGTCTTGTCCGTATTGAGAGTAAGCTTATTTGTCGTCATCCATGTTGATATTTTCTGTAATTCGGCATTAACTGTGTTGGCTAGTATGACTGGATTTGGGTGAGAGAAGACATATGTTGTGTCATCTGCAAATAAAACGGGTTTGAGTAGTTGTGATGCATTCGGTAGGTCGTTTATGTAAATGAGGAATAGGAGTGGCCCCAGGACACTACCTTGAGGGACACCGACTGTAATTTGTTGTGTGGAAGAGTTCTCTCCATTTGTGTACACGTACTGGCTTCTGTTGCTAAGGTACGACTTTAGGTAGTTGAGGGGGTGCCCCCTAATACCATAGTGCGCTAATTTTGTGAGCAATAAATCATGGTCCACTGTATCAAATGCTTTGCGTAGGTCTATGAAGATTCCCAGCGGAACTTCTTTCTTCTCATGTGCGGTGTATATTAACTCTAACATGTGTGTTATAGCATCGTTTGTGCTCTTGTTGGTCCTGAATCCAAATTGACAGGGGTTTAGTACATTGTGTGAGACGAGGTAGGAATAGATCTGTTTATGAATTAATTTTTCGAAGATTTTAGAAAGCAGTGGTAAATTTGAGATTGGTCTATAATTGTTCAAGTCAGTTTGGTCACCTCCTTTGTAGATCGGGGTGACCCTAGCTATTTTGAGAATTGATGGGAAGGTAGAAGATTCATTGGATTTATTGAATAATGCTGCTATAATTGGTGATAGTACGTGTGAAGCTTTTTTGTACATAAAGGGTGGTAAGCTGTTTATGTCTCCTGCTTTGTTTTTAAGGGTGTTGATTATAAGCGAGACTTCAATTGAGTTGGTAGGAGCTAGGAATAGTGGTGAGGTAGTCTGTTGGACGAGTGTTCGAGCTTGGGATTTTACTCGCTAGATTCTTTCCTATGGTGGAGAAGAAAACATTAAGTCTGTTTGCTGTCTCAGTTGGTGAGAGTAGGGGTTCGTGTTTTTGATAATTTGATGGTATTGTTCGTGGATATCTTTTTATTTCCTAGAATTGTAGATAGGGTTTTCCAGGTCTTTTTCATATCATCTTTTACGGTCTGGAGTCTGTTCTCATAATACAATTTTTTGGACCTTCTTATCAGGCTAGTAAGGATTGATGAGTAGCATTTGGATTGTTCTCTGGTTATTAGACCTATATTGTTTTTCATATTGGTGCCTCTTGTTTATGGATTTAAGGATGCTGGTTGTTATCCAGGGATTGTTAAGTCTCTTAGCTGTGATCTGTTTAGTTTTTTTCGGGCAATGTCTGTTATAGAGGTGTGTTTTTTTAAGAAAGTTCTTGATGCATTCATTAGTATCTGAATGTGTTTCTAATTCATTAAGCCAGTCAATGTTCGTCATAGCTGATATATAATTATTAACAGCTGACTCATTATGTAGTCTGAAGGTAACTTTTGCAATTTCTTGGGGCAAAATGCCTAGGTTAGTTATGAGAAAGGTAGGGTAGTGGTCTGTGGTGTTTTCTGTGATTATGCCTGATTTTAGAGGGGATATTGTGTTAGTCCAGATGTGGTCTAGTAACGAGGTACTATTATCGGAGATTCTTGTAGGTTTTGATATTGTTGGTAGTAATAAGCAGTTGCTCATAGTGTTTGTGAATTCAGTTACCTGTGGGTCCTGGTCATGTAGGAGATTTATGTTGAAATCTCCTGTGAGCAGCAAATGATCTTTGTTAAGGCGTGAATCGATTATCAGGTTTCCTAGTTTTTCACTAAAGTGGCGGATGTTTGACTGTGGTTATCTGTAGATGTTTATCACTGTGAGGGGTTTTTGCAGGTCTTTTGATTTAAATTTAGCTATAATATATTCTCCATGTTCATCCCTTGTGCAAGAGTTTTTGATACATTTGAGTTGATCTGTATAATATATTGCTGTTCCACCCCCTCGCTGGTCTGTCCTACAGTTGTGAATTGCTGTGTAACCTGGGATGGCATAGACACCTGTAGTACCAGGCTTTAGCCAGGTCTCAGTGAGTGTGATGATTGACATATTGGACTGTAGGGATTGGAGTAGTGCTGTGAGGTCATCATAATGTTTGCTCAAAGATCTAACATTGTAATTGAAGATAGTTAAGTTATTGTTGGCTCTGAGTAATGTCTTTGCTTGATCAGCTGTGTAATAGTTACAGTTGCTGTTGGAATCATGTAAGTCATTTAATAATAGGTTGATATCAGGATCAATGCCTGTAATCATAGGATTTAGTGTGATTCTATAACTAGACTTGAGAACAATAGATTATGCTAAACTTAATGATATGGTATTAGATTAAAGTCTTACTTGCTAATGGATTAAAACAATTATGTGCAAGTGTTTACAGGAATTTTTTACAGTGATATAGGATATTTGAATAATGTTAATGATATACTAATTTATCTGTCTAATGAATGGTTAGAACAACTTCAATATTGCACTGGTTGAAACTTTTAGTATATGAAAGGCAATAAGAGGTCAATGAATGCAAGGAGCTATTGAACTAATAGTAAAAACAGTTTTGACTAATATTAAAAGTAGTTTTGATTAAATTGAAGTTAATAAAGTGACTGAAGTTGGCTAATGGTAAAAGGTATTTATAAAATATAAGTAAATGATTGCACTTATCAGGTAGTTGCTTATAAAGGAAATATAAAGTAAGTCACATACACAATGAGGTAGTTGTTTGAATATAAGAATACAATTAAGCAAATAAAGTGACTGAAATTTGCTTATGGTAAAAAGGTATTTAAAAGTATGAGTAAATAATTGCACTTATTTGGTATTAGCTTATAAGAAAAATATAAACTAAGTCACATACACAATGAGGTAGTTGTTTGATTATAAGAATATAAAAAGAAAAACAATAGTGAAAAGGTTGTAATTAAATTTCAAGTAAAAAGTAATTACTAATACTGTAAATAGTTAGGGTTGGGAAATGGTAATGATAGATATGTATTAACCCTTAAACTGTCCACACGTAGATCTACGTTCACTCGCGCACTGCTCCGAATATTTAAAAAAAAAAAAAAATCGTTTTTTTTTTTAAAAATGAAGAGCGCATTATTATAAACAGGATAGGCTAAAAAAAAAAATTTTAGGCCCAGTACTTACCGAGATATAAGCCCGACAAGTTGGTGCTGGATGCTCACCTGACGGCAACAACAAGTCCTGCCGCTTGCAGAAGTAATGCCGATATACTTTTTTTTCTAGTTTTTATTTTATTTTATACAATTTTTATGTTTTGGTAATTACAATTTATAATAGTTCTTGTGATTTCATAGCCAATCTTTGTTCTAACACTAATATTAGGTACTGAAATAGTACTCAAATAGTCACAATGACACCAACAGGTGAACAATTTCACCTGCCTTGGTCATTTACTATTGTCTATAAATATATAGAAAGTATTTATAGGTCCCAGCAATATTTTAGACATGCTGGAGTATATATGAAACTCCTTGAAGAATGGTGTTATGACAATTGTCATATAACTACTGATAAGGCAGTGACATTGATGAATGAATGTGTGCAAGGAACCCTAGCTTTGTTTTCACTGTCTGTATGTCTATCTGTCTATCTATCTGTCTGTCTGTCTATCTATCTGTCTGTCTATCTATCTGTCTATCTATCTGTCTATCTATATGTCTATCTATCTGTCTATCTATCTGTCTATCTATCTGTCTATCTATCTGTCTATCTATCTGTCTATCTGTGTTTCTATCTATCTGTCTAGCTCGGCTTATCTGTCTTTGTTTGCCTGCCTATGTGTGCCTGGAGTATAATATGAAACTCCTTGACGAATGGTGTTATGACAAGTGTCAGATAACACTGACAGCCCAGTGACATTGATGAATGAATGTGGGCAGGGAACCCTCGCTTTGTTTTCACTGTCTATCTGTCTATCTGTCCATCTGTCTATCTGTCTGTCTCTGTCTAGCTCTGCTTATCTGTCTTTCTGTCTGCCTGTGTGTGCCTGGAGTATATGAAACTCCTTGAAGAATGGTGTTATGACAAGTGTCAGATAACACTGACAGCCCAATGACATTGATGAATGGGAGCAGGGAACCCTCTCCTTGTTTCCACTGTCTCTCTGTCTGTCTGTCTGTCTAGCTCTGCTTATCTGTCTTTCCGTCTGCCTGTGTGTGTGTCTTTCCGTCTGCCTGTGTTTGTGTGTGTCTTTCCGTCTGCCTGTGTGTGTGTGTGTGTGTGTCTTTCCGTCTGCTTGTCTCAGTCTGAGTGCGGCTCGTAAGCCAACAGGTATTATACGCGATGCAGAAGTGACAATGCCAATGCGTATTACTTGCCAGTCATGCGTATTATGTCTTATTTCTACAAGCATTGTATAGGACTTTGCCTGGAAATTTTGGGTTATCCTAGGTAATTTACACTATGTATAATAACTGTACTTATGTGTACATGTGAGAGAGAGCGAGATATTACAGATATATATATAGATAGACAGAGATATAGACAGATACAGAGATATAAGACAGATAGATATAGACAGATATAGACAGAGATATAGACAGATATAGACAGCGATATAGACAGAGATATAGACAGATATAGACACAGAGACAGCCAGAGACAGCCAAAGCCAGCCTGCCGAATATATAACATAAAAAAGAAGGAACACTGCAGAAGGCCTACTGGCCCATGCAAGGCAGGTCCATGTCACCCCCCAACTTAGACCAATGACCCACCTAGTCAGGTCACATCCTCTGAAGGAAGGAGCACAGCATCAGACCTAGTACACAAGCTAGTCAGGTCCAACTCACACCCACCCACAGCCACTCATGTATTTATCGAACTTATTTTTACTTTCCTCTTATAAGGGGAGTGTTAATGCGACATGACATCAGTGAATCCATGGTGTTTGCCACATTATTTGCTCTAGCTGGCACTCAATTGAACTAGTTCTCCCACAAGGTACTAAGTGGTCCCAGATTTTTTTAATACTGCGCACACTGAGGGCGCAGACCCATTCTCTCATGTCTAGGCGACTCAGGCCTATTGCACTAAATTTGAAGGAATGAAAAATAAAACGTAGATCTACGTTCGGAGCAGTACGCGTACAAACGTATATCTACGTGTGGACAGTTTAAGGGTTAAAAATAAAAAAATAAAAGTAAATGGTTACAGATAAGTTAAAAGATATATATATAGTAAAAAATAGGTTGTACAATTATATTTAGTGGGAAATTTAATATAGTGAGGTAGCAGATTATTAGAACAAATATGAAGTTAATTACATTAATATACAATTTTGAAGTTAATTACATTAATATACAATCAGTTTTGTGAGAAATATAAGATTGTGAGGTTGGAGTTACTAGTACAACTGTTGCACTAACGCAGACTAAGGATTAGGTCATTGAAATTGTTCAGTCTCTGTAAGGTTAGCATCTCGAAGGAATTTGGACAGTTCATTTTCATTTGTGATATAGTAAGCACGGCCTACATTTGTTTTCTTAACTAGGATTTTCCCTTCCCGTGTGAAGCACTGGTGGATTTTGTCATTATTCTCACGTTTAAGCTTTCTTACTCTGTATAGTAGGTTCTGACTTTTTTTGTGAGGCACTCGTTTACATAAAGATCTTTTTTTGCACTAATTGATGTTTTAATAAGATCGGTTTTACTGTCTATCGTGTGAAATCTAAGCATAACACACTTTTTTCTACCTTGTGTGCCAAGTAATCGTGATTCTGTTATTTCAGATGCTGGTACTACTAAATTTAAGTGGTCTTTTATGGTCTGAAGAGCAGCATCTTTGCAGTTGGTATGGTTTATGACACTTGGAAAGAGTGCACTGCTAATTATTACCGCGTTGGATAACTTATCTTGCTCATTTTTATCTTCTTGGTTAGAAAAATAGTCAGTCAGCTGGGTATCCATGTTGGTCTTCCAGTTCTTGACAGCATCTTCAACCTTCGTGTTTAGGGATGTTATTTGGTCTGTATGGCTGGCTATGACTGATTGGAGGGTCTTTCCAAAATCAGCCATTCCAGCTGATGTAAACTTCTGCTCAAAGCTTAGGATCTTGCTTTCAAGGTGGGCTAACTTAGTTTCATGCTTAGATAGTGTTGTACGAAGATTCATGTTTTCCTCAGTTAGGGTGGTGATGTATGACTTAAGAGTGACAGGATCATTTGTCATACCTGAGATCGTTTCAGATGGGTCAAATCCTTTGAAGGCAGTGTGGTTTGAGGGAGATTCAGTCATGATTGGTGTTGTTGCTGTCCCATCGTCTTGGGTGGTGGTTGAGTAGGGTGAGGGAGAGGGAGAGTCAGCCATTGTGTTTGTTGATATGTTGCCTTGGGTGGTGGTGGGGTGGGTGGGTGATGCACCGGCGTCCTGCTGGGTAGTCAAATGAAATAGTCGAGATCTTGGTGATTTCTTGCTGGTCTTATTGCTGCTTCTTCTGTTATTAGGTCTCATAGTAGTACAGGGGATGTTGTAGATAGGACGTAGAAGCTATAGTTGCTCAGAGCTTGTTGTGGGTACTCGTCTGGCAGCGGGCTGTGTTTTGGGTTTGAATGGCACTCTCCACTTGGATCGATAATTTTTCGAGTAGGTGGTCTTACTGTTTGTATTCTTGAGTCATTCTGGGGTCTAGGTGCGTTAGTGCAGCAGTTCCGCAATTAGGCCATCATAGAAGCGTTGGTGGGTTCTGGCTGGAGAAGAAAATAACAGAGCTTGGGTGCCACTGTCGCTGCCGCTTGCACACCATACCCACCACTATTACTACCTACATCACCACCATTGCTACCTACATCACCATTACGTACTACCTACATCACCATTACTACCTACATCACCATTACTAATATTGGTAGAACTACCGACAATATGTTAAGTAAAAGGACACAAATGCAACTAATGTGACATTTTATTGTGGCAACGTTTCGCTCTCCAGGAGCTTTCTCAAGCCGTTACAAGCGTTACATGGACACAGTGGGCTATTATATACTCTCAAAGTGAGGTGAAATACTAGTGGTGGTCGAGTAGTATGATAGTGATAGTAGTAGTAGTAGTAGTAATACAATAAGGTAGAACAATCAATATGCACATGAGTAAAAGGTGATAAAACAAATACTTGGGTAGTATAACAATAGGTTAGACAAATATTTTTGCTGGAGGTTGAAATATAGAAGGCCTGTAGGAGTGTTCCACATCTACGATGTGCTTGTGTTGAATTAGCAGGAGAGACTATGTGATGGTATGGTTAACTGTTTTCAGGAGGATTCTTGCTAAGACTTCAGAGATGGTGAAGCTGCCTTTGTTTTGTTTAAATGTGTTAGAAACAGAGATAAGTGCTGATTCAAGGCATTTGCGTCTACGGAAATTAGTTTCTTTGATTACTAGTCGGGCGTCTTTGAATTTCATGAGATGATTGTTGGAATTTCGGTGTTGTACGCAGGCGTTGTTCAGGTTATCGTTTCTGCATGCATTAATGTGTTCATTGATGCGTGTTTCGAGGTTTCTTGCTGTTTCTCCTACATAAATTCTGTGCAGCCTCCACAGGGTATAGTGTGAGACCCCTGCGTTGACTGGTTCATGGTGCTTGGATTTAGTCCTGGTTAGATCCTTAATAGAAGTACTGGAAGCAATGGCGACTCTAGTGTTAGCTTGTGCAAATACTTTAGAAATGTTGGATGCAACCTGGCTGTTGGGAAGAATTATAACTTTGTTTGGAGTGGTGTTGACGCGTGGAGAATTAATGATCTGAAGAGCTCTTTTCTTGCAATCTTTGATGAAAAAGGAAGGAAAATGTAAATCAGTGAAGGTTTGGTGAATGTATGTACATTCCTCGTCAAGAAACTCAGGACTACAAATTCGGTAAGCTCTTAGGAAGAATCCGATGATGATGCCTCTTTTGGTCTTAGTATCTTGACTGGAATAGAATGTGTGAGATCATTTTTATTTGTAGGTTTCCGGTAAACTTGAAATTTTAGGTTGTTATCTACTTTGTGGATGAGGACGTCTAGAAAGGGTATTTTGTCATTGGACTCTTCTTCTAGTGTAAACTGGATCGCCGGTTCAACTGCGTTGAGCCTAGCCTGAAGATTCCGTACATCAAAACGTTTGGGAGTTATTACGAGGACGTCGTCTACGTAACGTACCCAAGTGACGCTTGGGGGTATGATGTTGGCGAAGTGTTCAGCCTCTAGGTGTTCCATGTACAAGTTAGCTAAGACGGCACTGATGGGGACCCCATTCCCATGCCGTATGTTTGTTTGTAGAGCCTGTTATTGAAAGAAAAACAGTTGAAATTAACACAGAGTTCAATAAGGTCAACAAAATCTCCGGGAGGTAGAGGAAGGTTAAGGTCCTGATTGACTTTACGTCGTAGAACCTCGATGGCTTGTGTGGTAGGTACTTTAGTGAAGAGGAAGTCACGTCCAAACTGCTTAGTTTCTTGTTTCGGATGGAGAGATTTCGGATGCGGTTGAGAAGGTCGCCAGAATGTTTAAGATGAGCGGGGCTGATGGTCCCCAGAAGGCAGGAAAGATGTTTGGCAAGAACTCCGGCTAGTTTGTGTGGTGCACTGCCTATACCTGATGTGATAGGTCTGAGAGGAATATTATGCTTATGGGTCTTGGGTAAGCCATACATGTGTGCTGGTTTAGGGTTGCTGGGTATCAAGTACAGAAGTTTCTTTCCTTCACTGGTGCGTTTCAGCATTTGTCTGGTTTTATATAGGAAATCTTTAGTGAGGTGGAGTCGTCATACTCAACACCAGTGAATACAACACCAAAATGATGGACCTCTTGAATGACCAATCCTCTTACGAACCCATCAACACACAACAGTGGGAAACACTCACTAAAGATTTCCTATATAAAACCAGACAAATGCTGAAACGCACCAGTGAAGGAAAGAAACTTCTGTACTTGATACCCAGCAACCCTAAACCAGCACACATGTATGGCTTACCCAAGACCCATAAGCATAATATTCCTCTCAGACCTATCACATCAGGTATAGGCAGTGCACCACACAAACTAGCCGGAGTTCTTGCCAAACATCTTTCCTGCCTTCTGGGGACCATCAGCCCCGCTCATCTTAAACATTCTGGCGACCTTCTCAACCGCATCCGAAATCTCTCCATCCGAAACAAGAAACTAAGCAGTTTGGACGTGACTTCCCTCTTCACTAAAGTACCTACCACACAAGCCATCGAGGTTCTACGACGTAAAGTCAATCAGGACCTTAACCTTCCTCTACCTCCCGGAGATTTTGTTGACCTTATTGAACTCTGTGTTAATTTCAACTGTTTTTCTTTCAATAACAGGCTCTACAAACAAACATATGGCATGGGAATGGGGTCCCCATCAGTGCCGTCTTAGCTAACTTGTACATGGAACACCTAGAGGCTGAACACTTCGCCAACATCATACCCTCAAGCGTCACTTGGGACGTTACGTAGACGACGTCCTCGTAATAACTCCCAAACGTTTTGATGTACGGAATCTTCAGGCTAGGCTCAACGCAGTTGAACCGGCGATCCAGTTTACACTAGAAGAAGAGTCCAATGACAAACTACCCTTTCTAGACGTCCTCATCCACAAAGTAGATAACAACCTAAAATTTCAAGTTTACCGAAACCTACAAATAAAATGATCTCACACACTTCTATTCCAGTCAAGATACTAAGACCAAAAGAGGCATCATCATCGGATTCTTCCTAAGAGCTTACCGAATTTGTAGTCCTGAGTTTCTTGACGAGGAATGTACATACATTCACCAAACCTTCACTGATTTACATTTTCCTTCCTTTTTCATCAAAGATTGCAAGAAAAGAGCTCTTCAGATCATTAATTCTCCACGCGTCAACACCACTCCAAACAAAGTTATAATTCTTCCCAACAGCCAGGTTGCATCCAACATTTCTAAAGTATTTGCACAAGCTAACACTAGAGTCGCCATTGCTTCCAGTACTTCTATTAAGGATCTAACCAGGACTAAATCCAAGCACCATGAACCAGTCAACGCAGGGGTCTACACTATACCCTGTGGAGGCTGCGACAGAATTTATGTAGGAGAAACAGCAAGAAACCTCGAAACACGCATCAATGAACACATTAATGCATGCAGAAACGATAACCTGAACAACGCCTGCGTACAACACCGAAATTCCAACAATCATCTCATGAAATTCAAAGACGCCCGACTAGTAATCAAAGAAACTAATTTCCGTAGACGCAAATGCCTTGAATCAGCACTTATCTCTGTTTCTAACACAATTAAACAAAACAAAGGCAGCTTCACCATCTCTGAAGTCTTAGCAAGAATCCTCCTGAAAACAGTTAACCATACCATCACATAGTCTCTCCTGCTAATTCAACACAAGCACATCGTAGATGTGGAACACTCCTACAGGCCTTCTATATTTCAACCTCCAGCAAAAATATTTGTCTAACCTATTGTTATACTACCCAAGTATTTGTTTTATCACCTTTTACTCATGTGCATATTGATTGTTCTACCTTATTGTATTACTACTACTACTACTACTACTACTTATCACTACTACCTCGACCACCACTAGTATTTCACCTCACTTTGAGAGTATATAATAGCCCACTGTGTCCATGTAACGCTTGTAACGGCTTGAGAAAGCTCCTGGAGAGCGAAACGTTGCCACAATAAAATGTCACATTAGTTGCATTTGTGTCCTTTTACTTAACATCACCATTACTACCTACATCACCATTACTACCTACACCACGTGTCCACATACTAACAATATTACAGCTACATCATGGTTGGTCACCATCCTGCCCATGTAGTAACAATATTACAATTACATCATGGTTGGTTACCATCCTGCCCATGTACTAACAATATTACAACTGCATCATAGTAACAACAGTAATCACCACCTGGTAAATGGTTGTTTGTTACAGAACGAGTCTTTGTTGAAGTGTAAACTTGAGGTCTCGTCATCACTTCTGAGCAGAGAGTCGTGGGCGCAGAGTGAGCTCAACAAACACTACAAGACTGCTTGTCTGGACCGCTTGGAACACACAATCAAGTACATCTTTAATGATAAAAGTTTCCTTGTGCAAGCTGTAACACACAGCTCCTACACACTTAACAAGGTAATGTTACTAAAGCGTTACTGGCTGTAACACACAGCTCTTACAGAGACAGTAGAGGGCAGCAAGTGACTAGCTCCCTTAATTAAGGTTTACTATATGTACTAATAGTAGAAGCGTAAGATATAAGAGATGAGTAAAGATTAATTGCATGTGCAGGAAACATAGATATTATTGCTGTAACAGAGACCTGGTCCAACCTGAAAGATAGAGAAATGCCTTCTGAATGCCACATACAAGGCTATAAATTATTCCACACTGATAGGGTCAACAGGAAGGGTGGTAGAGTGGCGATGTATGTCAGAGATAATTTAAATCGTTGCGTTAGACGAGATATAAAATTAGAAGCAACAAACACTGAATCTGTTTGGCTACAGTTTCTTGAGGGTCATGAAAAACTGATCTTGGGTGTGATTTACAGGCCCCCAAACCTTGATAAAGAGTGCAGTAAACTTGTATGGGACAAAATTCTTAAGGCATCTATATACGAAAATGTTGTGTTAATGGGATATATTTTAATTTTAGACAAATTGATTTGAGCAATTTGACAGGAAATCTTGAGTCTGGGAACTTTCTTGACACTATCCAGGATTGCTTTTTAAAACAGTTTATGACAGAACCAACTAGAGGAAATAACCTGCTTGACTTGGTTCTTGTCAACAAGGAATCACTAATTAATAATCTGGAGATTAATGATGAGCTTTGGGGAAAGTGATCACAGATCACTCAGTTTCAATGTGTCATGGAATTATTTTAATAACTACAACCAAGTCATTGTCCCTGACTTTCATTTGGTCGATTTCATAGGACTGAGAAATTACCTGCGTGGGTTAACTAGTGTGACCTGACTATGGGTCAGGTAGGTGGTGGTGGTTGCCGATATGACATTTTTCAAAGCATAGTTTCTACCTGCCCAGACAACTGATATTCCAAATAGGGAAATTAGATCAAACAAAAATTACCCTGAATGGATAAAGAAATCAATATATTCAATTAAAAAGAGAAATAAAAAAAGGGGATATGAAAAGTGAACAGAGATTATGAGGCTAAAGTAGCAAGGTATTCGAGGATTAACCCAAAAGGTTTCTTTCAGGTATATAGGAGTAAGATTAGGGACAAGATAGTCCCTATCAAAAGCTACTCTGGTCATCTCATCAACAGTGATAAAGAAATGTGTAGAAGCTTTAGTACTTATTTCCTCTCAGTTTTTATGAAGGAAGATACTAGAGAAATTCCAGAAATAATAAATTATGTAGATTGGGATGAAAATAAGTTATGCATGTTCAGAGTCACTAGTGACATGGTTTTCAGACAAATATATAAATTAAAAACTAACAAATTTCCCTGGTCCTGATGATCTGCTACAAACTAGCATAGTGCCAGATAAGTGGAAAATGGCAAATGTGATACCTATCTGTATAGCAGGAAATAGGTCTTTAGCTTCAAATTATAGACAAATAAGCCTAACCGCCATAATGGGAAAATTGATGGAATCAATAATTGCCGAGGCTGTTTGAAGCCACCTTGAAAAACATAAATTGATTAATGAATCTCAGCATGGTTTTAAAAAAGGGGCATTCCTGCCTTAGGAATTTACTAACTTTTTTCACTGAGGTATTTGAGAAGGTTGATCATGGTAATAAATATGACCTTGTGTATATGGACTTCAGTAAGGCTTTTGATAGAGTTCCACATAGGAGATTGTTGAGGAAAGGTACATGGAATAGGAGAATTTTTTTTGTGGATAGAGGCATGGTTGACAGATAGGCAACAGAGAGTTTACAAAAATGGGGAAAAATCAGTGGGGATGCATCACCAGCAGTATTCCACAGGGGTCAGTGTTGGGTCCTTTATTGTTCACAATTTACATAAACAACTTAGATGAGGAAATTGATGGCAACACAAGCAAGTTTGCCCATGACACCAAAATAGGCCATTGAATTAATTCTGATGAGGACACTTAAGAGCGCTACAGGAAGATCTGAATAGATTCATGCAGTGGCCGGAGAAGTGGCAGATGCAGTATATTATAAACAAATGTGAAGTTCTAAGCATTGGAAAAAAAATAGCAATGATACTTATAAAGTAAATAATGTACAGTAGACCCTCATTTAGCACGAGTTTATGTTGCACGTTATGGGTATTGCACGATTGATGAATTGCTGTACATTTTTATCTAACACAACGTAAAATTGTTATTACATGGTTCACAGGAGGGGAAAAAAAATTTGAGCGCGTGGTTGCCAGCAGTGGGTTACACCATTGAGTCAGTGGGGAAGACCTACAGCTATCCCCGCCACCCTCACCCACTCACACCCTACTGACTTACTGAATGGCTTGACTGACTTACTGAATGACTTGACCGACTTATTGAATAACTTGACTGACTTTACTGAATGGCTTGACTGACTTACTGAATGGCTTGACTGACTTACTGAATGGCTTGACTGACTTACTGAATGACTTGACTGACTTACTGAATGGCTTGACTGACTTACTGAAGGACTTCACTGACTTACTGACTGAATTTGGGCGTCTTTATCATGCTGCTACGTTATTTATGTTATACCTATTATTATTCTGGAATAAATATGATAGGTAGATAACTTATTGTTAGTAATAATAAGTATTATTATACAATATTTTAGTGCGTTGAGCTCACATGCCATGGTGGTCCATGAGTAACTGACGCTGAGAGAGACTGCTGGCGCCTTCATAGCCCACCCACTCTTCAATACCTCTCTATATGTCAGTTTTTATTAATTTATGCATCTTTATCATGCTTCTACATTATTTATGTTATACCTAATATTATCCTGGAATAAATATGATAGGTAGATATTATTTATTGATAGTAATAGTATAATTATACAATAACAAATCTAGAAGCAGTGCTTTGAAACTTGGTCTAGACCAGTTGATGATGCCTTACAGTCAGCTGTATAATGTACTGGAGGGTAAAAGAGCCCAGAGCTCTATTACAGCATTTATGCACACTTCAATACAACCATCAACTTTAGTACCAGAACCTCCACCATCCACTTATGCCGACAACCAACAACCATCCACCTCAGCCCAGTAGGGCCACACCATGCATATCCACTCTCTTTACAATCATCCACAAACACCATTACCCACAATTTAGGGTAAGAAACACTATTATTTCTATTGCATTTGTAGTCTTAAGCAGTAATATATCACGACAACAAAGTATAATTACATATGCACTTATTTTTATAAGATCTGTTGGTCTAAAAAAAACTTGTTTGGCTTTTTTGGGACTCCCAGGAACGTAACCCTATTTTTCCCATAATCTAACACGGTTTTACCTAACACAATGTTTTCAGGAACGTAACTACCATGCTAAATGAGGGTCTACTGTAGATCTTAATCATTCTGATTGCAAAAAAAAAGATTTAGGAGTTCTGGTTAGCAGTACAATGGACCCCTGAGTATCGGCTACCCTGAGTATCGACCAACTCGTGTTTCAGTCACTTTTTTCGGCCCAATTTTGGCCTGACTATCGGCCGTTTCCCCATGTTTCGGCCGGCGTACCAGACCTGTCCGCCTTCCTGCGCTTGCGCGCCTCCCCGCACAGGCGTCGTGAGCCAGTCTAGCTTTGTTTACCATTGAGTGAACATTACCCGGCACGCTCATCCAAACATTTCACAATAAATTCATTGTGTTTAGTGCTTGTTTATTGATTGTGACTGTGAAATAAGCCATCATGGGCCCAAAGAAACTTCATAGTGGCAGCCCTTTGGTAAAGAAAGTGACACGCACAATAGAATTGAAGAAAGAAATTGTAGAAAAGTATCAAAGTGGAGGAGGAAGAGAGAGGGGAGAATGTGCCTTCTTCAGTGATTCTACAATATGTACGATACTAAAGCAGCATGAGTCGATAAAGGCTTTAGCACCAGCCAGTGATCAAGTGTAGCAAGTAAGTTAAGCGATTAATCGATAGGGAAAGTATAGCATGAAACTGACTCCTCCAATGTTGTTGGAGTTAGTATATAGGGCGACTGACAACACCGCTGTGTCTGGCAGCCATGACCTCCACTATGTAAGGCTTATTTTTCAGTGGCCCTTATACACCCAACAACAAACAACACAGCAACACTGTCGGTTAGGGAGAGAGACATATGACATATTTTATTCATTCTAGAGTATACAGTGGACCCCCGGTTTTCGTTATTTTTTCGTTCCAGAATGCTGTTCAAGTGCCATTACCAAACGAATTTATTCCCATAAGGAATAATGTAAAGTAGACTAGTCCTTTTAGACCCCCAAAAATACACTTACAAAAGCATTTAAAAAAATACACTTACATAAAAGGGCGAGTTTGGAGCAGGACGAACACCGGGGTCCACTGTATATATCATGTTTCTGTGTTATTAATATTGTTTATTATGTCATATTAGATGAATTGTAATAGATAAATAAGCCGTAGAGTTTATATTAGTGTCATATTGAAGGACTATCTTGTCCTGCCTCCAAACAAACTCTCCTGCCTCTCTCATACACCAACAAGAATCTTCAATAAAGGTAAAACTGATTTAAATGTTCATTTATTTTTTTTTTTTTCAACAAGTCGGCCGTCTCCCACCGAGGCAGAGTGACCCAAAAAGAAAGAAAATCCCCAAAAAAGAAAATACTTTCATCATCATTCAACACTTTCACCACACACATACATAATCACTGTCTTTGCAGAGGTGCTCAGATAGGACAGCTGAGAATAGTCCCTCCCAGCTGTCACTATCCCAGACCCCTCCTTTAAAGTGCAGGCATTGTACTTTCCATTTCCAGGACTCAAGTCCAACTAAATCAATTAACTGGTTTCCCTGAATCCCTTCACAAAATGTTACCCTGCTCACACTCCAACAGATCGTCAGGTCCCAAAAACCATTCGTCTCCATTCACTCCTATCTAACACGCTCACACATGCTTGCTGGAAGCCCAAGCCCCTCGCCCACAAAACCTCCTTTACCCCCTCCCTCCAACCTTTTCTAGGATGACCCCTACCCCGCCTTCCTTCCCCTAAAGATTTATACGCTCTCCAAGTCATTCTACTTTGATCCATTCTCTCTAAATGACCAAACCACCTCAACAACCCCTCTTCAGCCCTCTGACAAATACTTTTAGTAACTCCACACCTTCTCCTAATTTCCACATTCCGAATTTTCTGCATAATATTTACACCACACATTGCCCTTAGACAGGACATCTCCACTGCCTCCAGCCTCCTCCTCACTGCAGCATTTGCAACCCATGCTTCACACCCATATAAGAGTGTTGGTACCACTATACTTTCGTACATTCCCTTCTTTGCCTCCATGGATAACGTTTTTTGTCTCCACAGATACCTCAACGCACCACTCACCTTTTTTCCTTCATCAATTCTATGGTTAACCTCATCCTTCATAAACCCATCCGCTGACACGTCAACTCCCAAATATCTGAAAACATTTACTTCTTCCATAATCCCTCTCTCCAATGTGATATCCAATTTTTCTTTATTTAAATCGTTTGATACCCTCATCACCTTACTCTTATCTATGTTCACTTTCAACTTTCTACCTTTACACACTATACCAAACTCGTCCACTAACCTTTGCAACTTTTCTTTAGAATCGCCCATAAGCACAGTATCATCAGCAAAAAGTAACTGTGCCAACTCCCATTTTGCATTTAATTCCCCATAATTTAATCCCACCCCTCTCCCCAACACCCTAGCATTTACTTCTTTTACAACCCCATCTATAAATATATTAAACAACTCGTCCACTAACCTTTGCAACTTTTCTTTAGAATCGCCCATAAGCACAGTATCATCAGCAAAAAGTAACTGTGCCAACTCCCATTTTGCATTTAATTCCCCATAATTTAATCCCACCCCTCTCCCCAACACCCTAGCATTTACTTCTTTTACAACCCCATCTATAAATATATTAAACAACCATGGTGACATTACACATCCCTGTCTAAGACCTACTTTTACCGGGAAGTAATCTCTCTCTCTCCTACACACCCTAACCTAACCAGGTTAAATGTTCATTTATCCATTAAAATTAGTGCTTTATATTTATTTCTCATTGTTTTCTGTATATAAAACTATAGTATTTATTCTTTAATTAAAAAAAAATTTTTTTTAATATTTTTGGGTGGAACGGATTAATTGTATTTACATTATTTCTTATGGAAAATATTAGTTCGACTTTCGGCCAGTTCGAGATGAGGCCTAGCTCCTGGAACGGATTATGGCTGATACTCCGGGGTCCACTGTATTCTAAAACCAAGATGGTAATACGTAAGTGTTTGCAATAAAGTGAATAGAATTCTTGGCTTTATATCAAGAAGTATAAATAACAGGAGTTCTCAGGTTACTCTTCAACTCTATATATCATTGGTTAGGCCTCATTTAGATTATGCTGCACAGTTCTGGTTAATGTATTACAGAATGGATATAAATGCGCTGAAAAACGAACAAAGAATGATATCAAAGTTGATCCCACGTATCTGAAATCTTTCCAACGAGGATATACTGAGGGCCCTTAACCTGCAGTCTTTAGAAAGGCATAGAATAAGGGAGGATATGATTGAGGTGTATAAATGGAAAACAGGATTAAGTATAGGGGATGTAAATAATTTGCTAAAAGTATCTAACCATGACAGGACGCACAGCAATGAGTTCAAGTTGGAAAAATTAAGATTTTAGAAAGGATATAAGAAAGCACTGGTTTGGTAACAGAGTTGTGGATGAGTGGAAAAAACTCGAGTACCGTTATTGAAGCTAAAACATTGTATAGTTTTAAAAATAGATTAGACAAATAAATGAGTGGGTGTGAGTTGGACCTGACTAGCTTGTTCTAGTAGGCCTGTTGCACTCTAATTCTTTCTTATGTTAGTAAGTTTATTCACATATACACACATACAGTGGCACCACGGTTTTCATCCTTAATCCATTCCAGAAGGTTTGTCGAAATTTGAAATGGACGAAAACCGAAGTAATATTTTCTATAAGAAATAATGTAAATCCAATTAATCCGTTCCAGACACCCGAAAATATTAAAAAATTTTTTTTTATAGAGAATAACTGTAATTTTACATACAGAAAACAATGAGAAATAAATATAAATGACTAATTTTAATGGATAAATAATTATTTAAATCACTATTACATACAGTGAACCCTCGGTTAGCGGCCGTTCCTGTTAGCGGCCAACTTGGTTAGCGGCCGGTTTTAAGGCTCCCGGTTAGCGGCCGTATGGGACGCGTCTGTCTGCCGGCTGGGGCCGCTTGCGCTTCAGTTTGGCTGTCTCTCTCAGTGCATAAGGAAGCTTCTGCTCATTCATCCAAACATTTCGCTTGTTTTCCATTTTTTTTTTGTCAGTGCAACTGCGAAATAAGTAACCATGGCTCCCAAGAAAGTTCCTAGTAAAGTTCCTTTGGTAAAGGAAGTGAGAAACACGATAGAATTCAAGGCAGGCAGGCATAGAGGCAAGGAGTGTAGCAGGCATGCAGGGAGTGTAGCAGGCATGCAGGTAGTGTAGCAGGCATGCAGGTAGTGTAGCAGGCATGCAGGTAGTGTAGCATTCATGCAGGGAGTGTAGCATTCATGCAGGGAGTGTAGCATTCATACAGGGAGTGTAGCATTCATGCAGGGAGTGTAGCATTCATGCAGGGAGTGTAGCATTCATGCAGGGAGTGTAGCAGGTATGTAGGGAGTGTAGCAGGCATGCAGGGAGTATAGCAGGCATGCAGGGAGTGTAGCATTCATGCAGGGAGTGTAGCATTCATGCAGGGAGTGTAGCAGGCATGCAGGTAGTGTAGCAGGCATGCAGGGAGTATAGTTGGTGGAGTGACTCTGAAGCTGGTCCTAGTGGCATTAAAAGACAAAGAAGAGAAGTAACCCCAGAGAGGGACTTGTTACCTGAAGTCCTTTTGGAGGGGGATTTCCCTTCCAAAATCTAACTTCTTCCTATTTGCTCCTCCCTATCTTCCAGAAGCCAGCATTAGTCTTCAATAAAGGTATGTAATACTGATTTAATTGTTAACAAAAAATATTTTTTGTGAATATTTTTGTCTGGAACGGATTAATTGTATTTACATTAATTCTTATGGGGAATATTATTTCGGTTAAAGGCCATTTCGGTTAAAGGCCTAGCTCCTGGAACGGATTACGGCCGCTAACCGAGGGTCCACTGTACCTTTATTGAAGACTCTTGTTGGCGTATGTAGGGAAGAAGGTGAGGAGGGGAGGGAGAGGAGAGGTTATTGTTTGGAAGGGGAATCCCCTTCCATAAGGACTTCAGGTATCAAAGCTCTATCCAGGGTTACTTCCCTTCTTTGTCTTTTACTGGCACTAGGACCAGCTTGAGAGTCACTGGATCCCTGTCGCACAAAAAATCTGTCCAGAGAGGCCTGTTTCTAGCATCTCTTTAACCCTTTCAGGGTCAAGACCCCCGATTCATAACTCATTGTCAGGGTCGAAAAATTTTCGGGAAAAAAAATTATGTTTTCTTATGAAATGATAGAGAATCTTTTTCCGATCATAATGTCACCAAAAGTATGAAATTTGGTGAGAAACTAACTGAATTATGCTCTCACAAAGTTAGCGGTATCGACGATTTTTACGCATCGGCGATTTTGCTCACTTTGAGACCATTTTCGGCCAATTCTAATGTGTCACTCTACTAAAATTATAGCTATTTCGATAGAATTCCATTTGTTCTATCGATTGAGTACAAGAAACCGCCAATTTACCGATTTCAACTTCCCAATAAAGTGGTCAGAAATTGGCAATTTGGCCAATTTCACACAAATTTCAAAAGATGCCAATTTCAAAATAGGGTCCAGAATAAACAAGTCAGACATTCCTGGCACTAAAATAACATTTTATCTGTTCATTAGTCACGTCTCCATTCATCTCTTACATTACTTTTGCTTTCCATTTTGAATTTTTATTCTCACAAAAAATAGAAGATATTATATTATGTATACTACTGCATCATTGTAAAAACGGTATAAATAATATGAGCACAATTGTACAAAAATATTAGACTCACCAGTTGATGTGCATTGGACGTTTAGCGTGATTTGTTTACTCCTGAACATCAGCAAAAATCTAACATTTTCGCTACTTTACGCTCAATTTCAAGGTACTTGTCATCATGAAACCAATCAAAATTATCTATACTTCTATAACATATCTTCCATTCTATCAAATGAGACCAAAAAATCAAGAATATAATCATAAATACCATACGAAAATAGACTGCAAAGTTGCTGTTTTAAATAAAAAACACGGTCAGAGTTTTTTTTTCCTCATGCACTGTGTGCTGCAGGATTTTTTTTATGCTGTGCACAATGACCGCACAGACCCATTCTCTCACATCTAGGCCTACCAGCCTTTTTCTGCTTGATTTGAGGGCGCTAGAATTCATGCGTACTAGTATGTCAAACACTCTGGTGCGTAAGACGTACTAGTACGTCAAAAACCCTGAAAGGGTTAAGATCTGCTTAAAATGGACAAGACAGTGTCATTGAACTGTTGCACTCACGTCTTTAACCCGTAAACGGTCCAAACGTATATATACATTTACTACCCCAGTGCCCCAAATATTTTGAAAAAAAATAATCTTTTTTTTTTATATAGAAATAAAGAGCACATTCTTCTAAGTGTTATGGGATAAAAAAAAAAATTTAGGCTCAGTACTTACCGATATATGAGGCCGAGAAGTTGGCACTAAATGCTCACCTGACAGCAACATCGAGTCCTGCCGCTTGTAGAAGTTTTGCCGATATACCTTTTTTTTATATAATTTTTATGTTCTGATAATTACAATTTATAGTAGTTCTTTGTTCTAACACTTATATTAGGTACTGAAATTGTACTCAAATTGTCACAAACACACTGACAGGTGGACATTTACACCTGCCTTGGTCATTTACTATTGTCTAGGAACATATTTATAGGTCCCAGCAATGTTTTGGATACGTGGGAGTATATAATTATAATAATAATAATATGATGATGATAATAATAATAATAGGAATAATAATAAGAATAATGAAAATAATAATAAGAAGAATAAGAATAATAAGTTCCCTTGAAGCATGATGTAAGACAAGTCAGTCCACTCCTGACAGTGATAAGATCAGATAAGATAATTGGTGACATTTGATGAGCGTACGCAAGGGTGCAGTGATAAGATAAGATAAGGGGTGACATTTGATGAGCATCACCCTCTGTTTTCACTGTTACACAAACATATCTGTCTGTCAAACTCTATATCTGTCTGCCAAACTCTGTCTATCTGTCTGTCAAGCTCTCTGTCTATCTGTCTGTCTGTCAAGCTCTCTGTCAAGCTCTCTGTCTGTCAAGCTCTCTATCTGTCAAGCTCTGTCTATCTGCCTGTTTGTCAAGCTCTCTGTCTATCTGTCTGTCCGTCTAGCATCTAGCTCTCCCATCTCAGAGAGATCCACTCCTGAACCAACACGTCTGGTTCCTGAGCAAGTGTAAATACGTATTTGCCAGTCATGTTTACAGATTATATCTACAAGCACTTTGTCTGGATTTTTTGGGTTATCCTAGGAAATTTACACTATGTATACAGTGGACCCTCGGTTAACAAAATTAATCCGGTCCAGGAGCTATTACTTAATCTGAAGCTTTCATTATCTGAAACCTTATTTCCCATAAGAAATAATGTAAATACAATTAATTGTTCCACAAAAAATAATCACTCAAAAAAAAAAAAATAACATTTACTTACCTTTATTGAAGAGACTTGCAGGCATCTGGAAGATATAGATGATGATTGGAGCAGGGTGTTAGTGGTTGGAACGGGAATCCCCCTCCAAAAGGACTTCAGGTAACAAGTCCCTCTCTAGGGTTACTTCCCTTCTTGGTCTTTTAATGCCACTAGGACCAGCTTGAGAGTCACTAGACCCCTGCCTGGTAAAGTAACTGTCCACAGTCCTCTGTTTCTGGCAACTCTTCAACACTTTTCTGAAGTACAATATGGCTCTGTCACTGAAGTGGTTGCACAGAAGGCTCATTTCAGCTTGCTCAGGGTGGTGTCTTTCAATAAATGTCTGCAACTCATTCCACTTTGTACACATCTCCTTAAGCACTAAAGAAGGCACCTCCTTGTCTCTCTCTCTCTCCTCCTTTGAAGCAATAACCTCAGCTGTGGTCTGTTGCTGTTCCAGATGAAGCTCTTGCAGCTCTTCAGTTGTTAACTCTACCCTGTGCTCCTCCACCAACTCTTCCACATCCTCACCACTCACCTCCAACCCCAGGCTGTTCCCCAATTCCATAATATCTTCCACAACATGTTCCACAACAGGCACAGGGTCGTCAGAGTCAAGGTCAGCCTCAAATCCTTCAAAATTCCTCTCTTGGACACAATCCGGCCACAGTGGTCTCCAAGCAGAGTTCAGAGTCCTGGAAGTCACTTCCTCCCAAGCCTTACCTATAAGGCCTATGCAATGCACGATATTGAGGTGTTCTTTCCAGAACTCTCTTAGGGTCAATTCAGAGTCATTGGTCATATTAAAGCACCTCTGAAACAGTGCTTTGGTGTACAGTTTCTTGAAGTTGGAAATGACCTGCTGGTCCATGGGCTGGAGGAGAGGAGTGGTGTTAGGAGGCAAGAACTTCACTCTAATGAAATTTATGTTGTCAGGCAACAACTCTTGCAAGTTGTGAGGATGAGCAGGAGCATTGTCCAGTAGCAGGATGCACTTGAGTGGCAATTTCTTTTCCAGGAGGTATTTCTTCACACTAGGGCCAAACACTCCAGTCATCCATTCCTTGAAAATCTCCGTAGTGACCCATGCCTTGGTGTTAGCTTTCCAATGCACACACAATTTATTCTTGTCAACACTGTGTTTCTTGAAGGGTCTGGGATTTTCTGCGTGATGCACCAGTAAAGGCTTCACTTTAAAATCACCACTGGCATTGGCACACATCATAAGAGTTAGCCTGTCTTTCATAGGCTTGTGTCCTGGCTGTGCCTTTTCCTCCTGAGTAATGTAGGTCCTGTTGGGCATTTTCTTCCAAAACAGGCCTGTTTCATCACAATTAAACACTTGTTGGGGGAGGAATTGTTCAGCCTCTAGGAACCCCTTGAATTCATGCACAAATTTTTCAGCTGCACGTTTGTCTGAGCTGGCTGCCTCACCATGCCTCACAACATTGTGTATGCCACTACGTTTCTTAAACTTCTCAAACCAGCCTTTGCTGGCTTTAAAATCACTCTCCTCACCACTGGTTCCAGGCATTGTCTTCACAAGATCTGCGTGCAACTTCCTTGCCTTTTCACAAATTATCGCCATAGAAATACTATCACCCACTCTTTGTTTTTCATGGATCCACACCAACAACAACTTCTCAACCTCATCCACTGTTTTCGATCTTTGTTTCGTTAACAAATTAACCCCTTTTGCAACATTAGCTTCCTTGATCTCATTTCTCTGTGCCAGGATAGTGCCGATAGTAGATGGATTTTTCTTGTACATCCTGGCAAGATCACTCAGACGTACACCACTCTCATATTTTTCTATGATTTCCTTCTTCAGTTCGATGGTGTTCCTCACTCTCTTTACCACAGGGTGCCACTAGGAAGCTTTTGGACCCATGGTGACTTATTTCACAGTGGCAATAACTAAACCACCAAAAAAGACACCAAATATATTGTGAATCTTTGAAAGAGCGCGCTAGGTAATGTTCTCTCATTGGTAAACAACGCTTCACTGGCGTCCTGCGCTTGCGTGGAGCAGGCGGACACGTCTAATACCTTTCGAACCGAGGATTTTTTCGCTAACCGAACAAAAAGCTGGTTTCCGAGCTTTCGTTAACGGGACCTTTCGTAACCGAGGGTCCACTGTAATTGTATTTGTGTACCTGTGAGACAGATAGACAGAGTCAGATAGAGATAGACACAGATAGACAGAGACAGACAGACAAAGTTAGACAGGCATAGGTTATAAGACATTCTGAAAGGATGTTGCACAAATGTTGCACATGGGTTATTATCAAGGTTTTTTATATTTCCTCGACCACTAATGGCCATATCCACCTCAGAGCCACTAAACTCGGGGTCAACATCACTTTCCACTTAAAATGGGAGAGTTAATACTACATGACATCAGTGAATCCCATGTGTTTGCCATGCTGTTTGCTCTAGCTGGTGCTCAATTGAACTGGTCCTCCCACAAGGTACTAAGTGGTCCCATATTTTTTTTAATACAGTGCACACCAAGGGCTAAGACCCATTCTATGCTGACCAGGCATCTCAGGCCAATCTTGCCAAATTTGGAGGCAGGAAAAATAAAACGTAAATATACGTTTGGGGCAGTAGCGGCACTAACGTATATATACGTTTGGACCGTTTACGGGTTAATCACTGAAGAAAGAACATTCTCCCCTCTCTCTTCCTCCTCCTCTGAAGCAATTTCCTTAGCTGCGGTCTGTTGCTGTTCCAGTTGAAGGTCTTGCAGCTTTTATGTGGTTAGCTCTTCCCAGTGGTCCTCCACCAACTCTTCCACATCCTGGCCACTCACATTAAACCCTATGGACTTCCCCAAAGACACAATAGGCATAGGGTCATCAGGGTCAGCCTTTATCCCTTCAAAATCCTTCTCTTGGACACATTCTGGCCACAATTTTCTCCAAGCAGAGTTCATCATCCTGGAAGTGATTCCTCCAGAACTCTCTTAGGGTCAGTTCAGTGTCCGAGGTGTATGCCACTTTGCTTCTTGAATCTGTTTAACCAGCCTTTGCTGGCCTTAAATTCATTAACAGCAGCACTTGTTCCAGCCATTTTCTTTACGAGATCCACATGCAACTTCCTTGCCTTTTCGCAAATTATTCCCTCCACAACATTATCTCCCGCTAACTGTTTTTCGTTGATCCTCACCAACATCAACTTCTCCACATCTTTGATTGTTTGTGATCTCTGTTTCGTTAGCATATTTACCCCTTTTGCAACATCAGCTTCCTTGATTTTTACTTTCTTCACCAGGATGAAACTGATTGTTGATTTGGACTTCCCATACTTCCTGGCAACCTCGGCCACACGTATGCCACTTTCGTATTTTGATACAAGCTCTTTCTTGAATTCTATCATGTTTCTCACCTACTTTACGAACTTTCTCTGGCCCCATGGTGGCTTATTTTGCAGTCGCACTCAATAAACAAGCACTAAAAACAATGGATGAATGCACGGAGTATTGTTCACTCGACAAGTGACAGAGGCAGACTGAGTCAGGTATGGCAGTGTCCCGGGCGGGCAGACGATTTCTGAGTCGATGAACGAAACTCGGAGTAAAAATTCACCGAAAAAGTGGTCGAAATCCAAATTGTACGATATTCAGACCGGACGAAAACTGGAGTTTTACTGTACAGTGGTCCCTCGACTATCGGTCTTAATCCGTTCCAGGAGCTAGACCTTAACTCGAAAACTTCGAAACTCGAAAACTTCGAAACTCGAAACCTTATTTCCCATAAGAAATACAGTGGTACCTCGACTTACGATATTTTTTCATTCCAGAATGCTGTTCAAGTGCCATTACCAAACGAATTTATCTCCATAAGAAATGATGTAAAATAGACTAGTCCTTTTAGACCCCCAAAATTACACTTACAAAAGCATTTAAAAAAATCAACTTACATAAAAGGGTGTGTTTGGGGACCATCGTAAGTCGGGGTACCACTGTAATGTGAATACAATTAATCCGTTCCACCTAAAAATATTCACAAAAAATACATTTTAATTATAGTTCTACATACACAAAACAACATTATTAACACATACGTGTAATTATAAATACAGTGGTCCCTCGGTTTTCGTGCATCTCCAAACTCGAACATTTATGTAAGTGTATTTTCGTAAGTGCTGTTGCAAGTGTATTTTGGGGGTCTGAAATAGACTAACCTACGTGACATTATTTCTTAAGGAAGTAAATTCGTTCGGTAATGGCACTTGAGCAGCATTCTGGAACAAATTTTCGGCGAAACCGAGGGACCACTGTACTACTACATAATAAATAATAAATAACAGAATAATAAATAACATTTATTTACCTTTTTTGAAGAGAGTTGCTAAAAAACCACCTACTCGCCCAAAACTAAATACCCAATACAGTGGTCCCCCGTCTAACGAGCACCCCGGAAATCGTAAAATTATGTAAGTATAATATTGTAAGTGCTTGTGGAAGTGTATTTTTGGGGGTCTGAAATGGACTAACCTACGTGACATTATTTCTTAAGGAAGTAAATTCGTTCGGTAATGGCACTTGAGCAGGCTTCTGGAATGAATTTTGCTCGTTAGGCGGGGGACCACTGTACTTTACACTGCCTGTGTTCTGGTGTCTACATGACTGGTGTGTTCTGGTGTCAGCATAACTTGTGTTCTGGTGTCAGCATGACTGGTGTGTTCTGGTGTCAGCATGACTAGTGTTCTGGTGCCAGCATGATTAGTGTTCTGGTATCAGCATGATTGATGTATTCTGGTGTCAGCATGATTTGTGTGTTCTGGTGTCAGCATGACTGGTGTTCTGGTGTCTGCATGACTGGTGTTCTGGTGTCTGCATGACTGGTGTTCTGGTGTCTGCATGTCTTGTGTTCAGGTGTCAGCATGACTGGTGTGTTCTGCTGTCAGCATGACAGGTATTCAGGTGTCAGCATGACTGGTGTTCAGGTGTCAGCATGACTGGTGTGTTCTGGTGTCAACATGACTGGTGTTCTGGTGTCTCCATGACATCCTCACTCATCCTTCAGAGTACAGGCACTGTACTTCCCATCTCCAGTACTGTAACATCCTCACTCATCCTTCAGAGTACAGGCACTGTACTTCCCACCTCCAGGACTGTATCATCCTAACTCATCCTTCAGAGTACAGGCACTGTACTTCCCACCTCCAAGACTGTAACATCCTCACTTATCCTTCAGAGTACAGGCACTGTACTTCCCACCTCCAGTACTGTAACATCCTCACTTATCCTTCAGAGTACAGGCACTGTACTTCCCACCTCCAGGACTGTATCATCCTTACTCATCCTTCAGAGTACAGGCACTCATATTATAAGTTAATGTCAAAAATGCTCAATGTTATTTTCCTTAAGATAATCTCAATTCCATATTACCATTCGAGAATCTAAACACCTGTAAGAATCTTTTATCATCATATAATAATTTAAACAGTAAAATTTCATCATATTGTAATTTTGAAAACAATTTTTAACTAGAATAAACTCAATAAATTTCTCTAATATTAAGTACATAGTCTTTAAGTTACTAGATTAAGCTGCCCCTAATGCCATGGCATGTCAGTGGCTCTCCTTGCACTTCAGTTTACATTGTAATTACCAATACCTATGTAATCTGCAATGAAATAAAATTTACTTTACTTTACTTTACTTATGTCCAGCTTACTAGTTTCTGAGTGTCATTATCAGTGCTCTCTTTAACAGCACTCATGACTCACAAAGTTTTTGCCTCCTGCACTTTTAGACCAGTGTAGTACACTGTTGTCTAACAGTGTACTACACTGTCGTCCTAACAGTGTGATGTACATTATCTACACTGGTCTCCTACCTGTCATCTAACAGTTATACACTGTCTTTAACAGTGTAGTACATTCATCTAACAGTGTAGTACACTGTCATCTAACAGTGTAGTACACTGTCATCTAACAGTGAAGTACTACTGTCATCTAACAGTAGTACACTGTCATCTAACAGTGTAGTACACTGTCATCTAACTAGTGCTAGTACACTATTACAACCTCAGGTTCTAATGGCCTGTTATCCTGAGTGTAAAGGAGCTTGGAGCAAAGAAACACAGTAGAAAATGCTTTGAATTTGTATTTCCTTCACCAAGCAATTATGATTATATCAGACTTTTGTCTTTTCCTTCACCAAGTATTAGATAAGGCTTTGTACAAGTATGTACACTATGTACAGAGAGAGTAATAATAGTGAACGCCATGGTCGTCAAGGCAAAACAGCAGCCAATAGACAGACAACCGTACCACAACCAGCTCAATGCAGGAATCCCCAATGACAAATTTGCGAGTGGTAACCACATCACCTTTGCCATTGTCAAACCCGCATTATGATTGGCTGAACCAAGTCGTTGATTTGATGATGGGGCCCCATCTCAAACCCTTAATGATGGTTCGCTGGTTGGAG